>CAUYRT010002490.1:0-16878 GCA_963574885.1 Lepilemur ruficaudatus
CATGCCTGTAGTCCCAGCTACTTGGGAGGCTGAGGCAGAAGGATTGCTTGAGCCCAGGAGTTTGAGGTTGCTGTGAGCTAGGCTGATGCCACGGCACTCTAGCCTGGGCAACAGAGTGAGACTCTGTCTCAAAAAAAAAAAGATTGCCTTATGGCATTGCTTAAGAAAAGGATAGAAAGCATAAAAGTTTGTGTCCAATGGTTAAGTTCTAATACAACAGCTATTCCTATCAGTTACTATGTTGCAATTAAGTCTTAGTAATAAATTATGCCGCTATTTTTATTCCCATAGCAATGAAATGTTTGAGGTTTATCCGTCTAGTGATTATGCAAATCCTGAAATAATTTATCCTTTTCAATGTCCGGAACTCTGCCCTTGCTGGACTTTACTGTTGAACCAGTGCTTGGTGACTTTGTCAGTCATTGTACCTTCGCATATAACAATATAGCTAAATGCAAGTAAAGTCTTCTACAATACAGGATTTTATTGTTTAAGTATTTCTGTTAATATCTGCGTTTAGTCTCAAATAAGCTTTAGGCTTTATCTAAGGTCATAGTAGTTCTTGTTTGTTGTTAAAACATGTCATTGCTATTACTATAATTTAGAAAAAAGATAATGAAAGAATATACTTCTAATTAAGAAAAATTCCCCTGGTAGATTAGAATCACTATTCCGAAGACTCCAACTAAACGAAGTTGTCAATTGGCTGGTTATTACTTTATTTTTCTTTTCATTTATTACCACTTAAAGACCAAAATTATTTAATAAGAGCATGTCCACAGACCAACATGTAATTAGCCCAGTCTGTTCCACATTCCACAGCCATAAAACTGCAAAATGATTATTGAGAGGAAAATTTATGCTTTTGAAATCTTTCAAGATTCTTGATAAAATATATATTATAGTTCATTTAGAATCAGATGTTTAACCAGGACAGAAAAGGGAGAAGGCATTCCAGAACAATTTTCAAAAGAATTAAAACAAACAAACAAAAAAATTACTAGGATACTAAAGTAAATTTATATTAAATTTAAAAAGACGCTCTCTTTCCTGAGAATATTTGAACATTTTACTGAAATTATGTTAGCCAACTTGTTGGCATGAATATTCAGAGTTAACTGCTAACCTAATTGAATTTTTATTCTGAGACGGCCTCCCTGTAATGGCTGGGACCACACCAGAATCGTTATAATCAACAAATGTATTCATCGCCCTCCTGTGGTTGAACCCCTTGTGGGCAATTTTAAAGTTTACAATGGGCTAGAAATGATTCTGCAAGCTTTGCTGAGTCTTGAAAGTCAATAGCTCCCTGATGTCTCACCTATCCACCACCTTGCTCCGTGAGATCAGGTGAGGACGACTCAATGATTAAGTAAATGAAAAAAGTTGTCTGCATCGAAAATTGAACGTCATGAGTAGAGAAAGGTATTCTTTTCTGTTAAAATGTTCTGAAACTGGCTCTCCTAAACCCATCAAGCATCCATTTGCTTTTACTATTAAAGGGAAAGGAATGCTCATTCCTCACAGCAAATCTGTTTCAAACTCCTGTCCTTTTTCTTTCTGTCTCAGAGAGTTATTAAGCTTTCATATAATTAATCCATGAGCCCAATCCAGACCACAGTAAGGCTTGTGTACTCTCCGCTTTCTCTTGCAGAGTGTTTTGTTTTTCTTCTCTCCTTCTGGATGACATGCCTCAGTAGTGAGTGAATGGCACTGATTGACAAGTGGGGCAATATAAAGGAAGGTTTTGATCAAAATGTTTGAGTCAGTCATTCTATGAAAGCATAATTTATGTGGCAACATTTTTAGCTAATGAAATGAATGCTGTAAAGATTCAGATAAAATGGCTACTGTTGCTGTGCCCAGGTGAAAAAACCCAAGTTATTTTTGAAACATTAGGCCCATATTTGGGGACTGGTGAAATGGTCTGTCTGCTAACGTGGCATCAAATGTCAGTATATATTTTTTTATTTTTTGGCTTCTTTCCGTTAGAACAGCTTCATACCTCACAATCTATTCTGACTTATAGTCTGGAGACTACAGGCTACATCTCTAGCCAACCTGAGACTCACAAGGTAAAACACTTCACAGTCACATTGCTGATTCCCAAACAGAAGTCAAACTGTCACATTGCTCATAGTCACATTTTTAAAAAATATGATTTGATTGTATACTGAATTTTTAAGGTTTAAAATCATCCTTAAATTTAGATGAAAAGCCACATGATTATTTTATGTTTGTTCAATTTTATTTCAGATTATGTTAGACAAATCATTACTCTTATGAAAATAAAGCAGATATACTGAATGTCAAACAATCAGATGGTGTGTCTAGTGTCAATTATATTGCCTCCAGAGTTAAATTCTACTCATTTCCATTTTTCACATGTCTTCCTATGTTAAAACGTTCTTAATTGTAAGTGATGCTCACTGCAGTTTCAGTGCAGTGCAGACAGACTCCTTGTTGCAGCATTGTTCTCTACAGTTCTATAGCAGTGTATTTTTGGTTACAGGAACTAGTCTCCTCTGACTTGTGTTATAGTAGGTCTTCCTGCATGTGAGGTCTTTGAGCACAGGAACAATCTTATCTCACTTTATTTCCCCTAGGACTTCTCCTAGTGCCAGGCACAGAGTAAGTGTTCAGTAAAAAATTTTTAACTGAATTTCTTACCCAAGGAATCAAGGCATTAAATTCGGTCATCTTAGATTCTAGCTGAGTCTTCCCCATCAAGCCCTTCCAACCATCATTTATTAAAAGAACAGCTCAAAACATCAGATCATACACTGTGTCACTAGCGTAGGTGTCATGATTATGATACAGGCTGTGAGGTTAGGAAGCCTGTGATGATTTCCAGCTGATCTACTTACTGAATAACTGAAGAATCCCCTTGTTGAGCCTTTGGGCATCTCATGGGTCCAATGGCAGTGATGGCTAATCTCACCTGATTACAGTGAGAGCTAACGCAGGCGATCCATGGAAACTTCGGAGCACTGTGTGTGGTATACGAGGTGGGACCAGTGTCTTAGTCCGTTTGTGTTGCTATAAAGGAATACCTGAGCTTGGCTGATTTATAAAAAAAACAAGGTTTATTTGACTCACAGTTCTGCAGCTTGTACAAGAAGCATGGTACCCACATCTGCATCTGGTGAGGATCTCAGGCCGCTTCTCCTCATGGTGGAAGGCGAAGGGGAGACAGTGTGTGCAGAGATCTCATGACAAGAAAGGAAGCAAGGAATGGGGGAAGTGCCTGGCACTTTTTAACAACTAGCTCTTGGGGGAGCTCCAGCAGAAACCAGTAGAGTGAGAATTTACCCCAAGGGGGAGTGCATTAATCTATTTATGAGGGATCCACCCCCATGATCCAAATACTTCCCATTGGAACCCACCTCCAACACTGGGGATCAGACAGATTTCAACATGGGGTTGGGAGGGCCAAATATCCAAACCATGGCAACCAATAAGTATTAGATATCATTAATAAGAGAATTTAAAGCCACTATTACCAAAGGCTAGGACTGAGCAGTTGAAGAGAGTTCCCTGCTTGTCCTGAAGAGACCAGATCAAATCAGTAGTAGTAGTAGTGCTAAATGTGGTTTCCTGGAGAAATAGATTTAAAATGTGAAAGATATAGTTTCTATTTTTTAATAATTGCTACCCAAATTTATTTTATGCCATCTGTCAAAGGGGGTTATAATCATGCAGGGTTATGATAGTTTTTTTAATTCTTTAGATTATAATTATCTAATTTTGATGTTTATTTGGTAGGTATTCAACTTGTAAATGATAGATAATTCAAATTATTAACATTAGTATTTTAAAATTAGTAACTATTAAAACCTAATTATTGGTTGAGAGGGTCTATATTAGTGGGCCTGAAAACATCCTCCCAAAATTAAAGATATTTGTCCAAATTAAAATTAGAACATGTAGCTCATATATTCTAAATGAACATGTGTGCTTCTGTAATAAAAATTTTATTATCGCCAAGTTACAGGATAGAGTTTTAATTATGATCTTTATATCAGTAGAAGCCATGTATTGGGGATTAAAAACCTACTGCTTTAACTAGTCTAGTTAAAGACTATGGCTTGATACATTCTGGGCTCCAAGTTTTATAAAAACCAGAGAATACTTCTAATAACACTTTTCTAATTTCATGGTTCAGTGCACAGTCAGTAAAGATTTAAATAATTCAGAAAGAAAGCCTATTCTCTTTCTTTATTAGGAGTTTGAGTCAGGCAAATTCTTTGACATTTAATAGGTTTTTAACCCTTTTAATAACTTTTTATAATGAAATTTATTGGCAGTTGTTTTAAAGAAAGGGTTATTATATTAGCATGAATAGCAGTCAGTAGTTTTTATGATTAGTTTTGAGACCTTGACCTTCTATGACTCAAAGTGTATAAAAGCATGAGTGAGTGAGTAATGTTAATATTAACTAAATTAGGTATACCCAGAAATATAGAGACTGTATATAACTACATTCATCCCATTATCTAACGTGCTATAAAATTTTGGCAGACAAATAGTTGATCTTTTAATTGTTTTAAAGGAGCTTAAGGTCAGTTACAGAGTCAGACACTTTAAAGGAACTGGAAGACATTGTAATTTTCCTAGACTGATTTTCTGAAGTTATTAATATCATGCTCAAAAGGAGAGGATTTCCAGTCTTTTTCTATCTTGGTTTCATGCTACGTTAATGTTTTATAATATACTATTAAAAGGATTATTGGATGATTTCCATAATAAAATACTAATTTAAAATTTTACTTTTCTTCAAGTCCCCAATAAGTTGGGGGCATACATATATTCTGCATGGGGAAGCTATCTGACTCAAGCAGAGTATAAGGTTTTAATTTTCCTTCTTGTGATGTACTTTTAAGCTGAATGTCGTGTGTATCTAATGATTTAAGAGCCTCTAAATGAACTCAAATATCACTATTCTGAACTGATGTTAAGAAGTCAATATTCCACTTGACATCTCCATCTTTGCTAGCATCCCATTAACATTCCAGTGGAAAGTGTGAGAAAGCAAGTTAAATTCTCAGGTTTAAATATAGTATAAAGAACCATTCTAGCTAACTTGTGCTGCTATAAATATACAGAGCTAGTTCTGGTAGGTAAACCACAACTCCCAGAGGGCATGTCTTATAGCATTTCCCAGTTTTCTTTTCGCCACCCTTCCCGCCCATTCTTTTTGTTTCAATGCACACAAGTTTTTGAAAGTATTCTGGAAATAAGGCACATTATTCAATGCCTTCTCTGGGCACATCAAAACAAAGGAGACGTGAACAGACATTAGCATGTTCAAATACACTTTTAATAAGAGATTATAGCCCCCATGACCAAAACCCTGCCTACACTTTGCAGTGCAGATGCCAAAGGCATGATCTATACAAATAAATGACTTCATCAATTCTAATCCTCATAGACTCCTATTATCAGAGGTATAAAATTTTGTAGGAACTGCTAATTCAGGTGTTTTGGGAACTGGGGGGTGTACCACATGGTCCCCAAAACCCTTTTAGACAACACAGAGATTACAGTCAACAAGGCCCTCATGTCCTGTGATTAACTGGAATTATGAGAGATGCTCCTTGTCGATTAAAGGTAAACTTTGCCTGTTGCCAATTTGCACATTTCCTTTATTTGTGCTGGGTAAGGAAGCCCTTTTAAGGGCTCACTGAAGCACACTGTGTGAAGCTTGGTAATATTGACGTTGATAGTTTAAAAATCACAGCAGGAGACAAATGGCATTGCCATGAAGCAATCAGAAATGAGGTGGCTCAATCTGAGTAGAAAACATCTTTCCAACTGTGCAGTTAAAAGGCATCATTCTACCCCATAACCTCCTGGCCCTAGTTGTGATCCAAAGGACAGATTATATGTACATAGTTTATGGAAGAAAATGCTGTACTAGGAACTGGAATACCTTTTTATATATTAAAATTTTTTGGACTTTGTATCTACTAGTTAGTGTATTACTCTGGATCAGGGAGCTATTAAAACTCAGGTTATAAGTTCAACCTTTATCTAGGCTGTTGACTTTCTTGCAGTGAAACCCTGTACTCTGTAACTATGAGCTTGCCCAGCCTATCCCAGCGAAGGTCCCCACAGATGCAAGTGTTTGGCTACCAGAATGCTTGGCCACAACTATGTCAGTGACTCACTGCAGACTAATCGATCAACACTCATGTGCACACATGTAAATAACATTCATTGTAAATCAAGCAGGTGGGGAGGGGAAGAGGGGATGGATAAATTCACACCTAACAGGTACAATGCACACTGTCTGGGGGATGGGCACACTTAAAACTTTGACTCAAACGGTACAAAAGCAATTTACATAACCAAATTGTTTGTACACCCATAATATTGGAAATAAATAAAATAAAATAATATATATATATAAAGAATGGTAACCAAAGATAAACATCGCATGAGCAACAACCACAAAAGTGAGTTTATTTTTTACAAAACAACTTCATAATCCTTACCTTAGTTAATCCTCACAGCAGTACCTTACGGCAAGCATTTAAGGTCAGCATACTCCTCTCTGCCTTGTCTCCTTAAACCTTTCACTAACGAGCAAAGGACAGATAATACTTTATTGTCTTATCTGTTTCTACCCCTGGAAAGCTGCATCAGAGCCGTGATTCATTCGATCTGCACGGTCACTGCAGTTTACCAGGTACCTTGAACAGCACGTGGCACATAGTAGGCACTCAGTAAATATTTGTTGTTGACAGATTATCTCCATTGCAAAGGTAAAATAGGAGAGCGAAAGAAATTGAAAGGAAGACAACTCATTAGACACAGTGCAAGCCTTATGCCATGAGCACGGTTCCTCCGCTGTAGCACATGACCCCCTCACCTAGAAAAAGGAAGAAAAAGAAATCAAATAAAATGAAGTAAAATTGCTTTTTCAGTTGTATATAAAAATGAATCCAGATGTATACAGTAAAGCAACTAAGATTCTTGTTTTGGGATCTGCTGGGTGCAGCACAAACAGAAGTGGAGTTCAGAGGAGCTCCAGGGCCAGGCATGGGTCCTCCCCTCCCTCCGTGTGATCTTGGCTTCATCTCTGGGAGAGGACTACAAAAAAAAATTGGTGAAATGGGTTTTAGCCAGTGTTATTTTCAACTGTCAGTTTAAAACACTTCAGTGATGTTTCTCTCCTAACACACGAGATCCCTTGAGTATTAGGGTCCCATTCATGGAAGAGACCACGGTATGGAGGAGGATGGTGGGCAGACACATGGCAGTGCATGAGCATTTCTTTTTGGGTGCAGTTTTAATCTTCCCCAATGACGGTGGTTCTAGAGAGTGCTCTGGCTGCCCAGTTAGCAAGTACCTAATGGAGTTGTCCTCCAGTGTTCTTGCTTTCCGGTGATCAATAGTTTCATATTGACTATTTACTCTAATTACTCTAATATTCCATTTTACAATACAGTAAAGATATCTGAACCCTCCTTGTTTCTACGGTCTATTGGAAGAAAAGTGAAGATTCCAAATGTTAAATTCAAAAACAATTTTGCTCTTAGAAATTTAGAGTTGAAATCGAATTATTCTGACTTAAAATATTGAGGATAAAAATACGTTTTTATAAAAATGTCCAACCTTTCTTTTGAACCTCATTTTTCTTAGTCTTTCGAAATATAACATATGTATTTTCCAGATTTTCCCTCTTTCGATGTCAATTACCAGTGTTCAGTATCAGAAGTCTAATAGCAAAAATGTTAAAATAAAATTTATTTAAAGTACACATTTCGAAATAACAAATAGATCACACAAGGAGATCACGTAAAAACGATTTATTTAATTTGTTTGGACAACAAATAATTAAGCTCTGTCTTGGAAATGCATTTAGGAAAATAATAAATAAAATTTGATTATTAAATTTACCCACACATTTGTTCTGGTGTATACATTTACATATTAATTGAATCCCTGGCAAAAATACGTAATCAAATTGGGGACTTAAATAATATCAACATTTACATTCCTCTCATAGACTCTTGGAGTGCATTATTCCTAAGAAAAATGAAACCGCGTTGCTTTCCTGCCCCAATTAATCATGCAAGCCTGTGTGGACAACCAACAGCAAGGCTCAGAAGTTTTTCTTTGGATGCTAAGGATGGTGTGTGTTTGATAGTGTGTATAAAAGGGACCGAGAGTAAACACTTGTCACAGCCTAAGCCAGCAGGGTCTCCTCATCGCCCTGGGGAAAGCAGTCCATAGTGCAGGGTGTCGAATGCTGACAGACAGGGGTAAATGGAAGGACTTCGGAGATTCCTCACGTTCTCTTGCTCCTGCTGCAACTGGCAAGCTTCCAGGCTTTGCCTGCAAAGACCACAGAAAGCAGCAGCTGGTGAGCAACATTAGCAAATAAGGCCTCGGGGCTACCCCTGTTCCAGCGCTCTGTGTACCAACTGTTATGCACTCAAACAGCTGGATCAGAGCAGAGCCAGCCAAGGCAGCGGTGGAGTTTTATGTGTACAACTGTTTTGATATAGATTGTCTGCTAGAGGCAGAGATAATGATAGCTTTCAAGGCTGGCGTGTTGGACAGGGAAGGGTGCTGATATTTCAAGGAAGAACATAGACTCTGGAAGGATTGTGAAACACACACAGTTTTAAACACTGAAAGGCAGGCCTGCAGTCATTCTGGTGCCTTCCAAGGATGCAATTTTAACACCATTGAGTCACTAATATAACTAATGTTATTCCAAGGATTTTTTTTTCAGTATTCCAGTTACACCAAAATCTTACTCATCTTTCAAAAAATAACTTGAGATGAGCAACATGTCTTTTTTTTCCTTTTCCTTTTCAAAGAAAATCCAAGAAAAATAGAGTGAAAACACGTGCTGAGATATGTATCAATATTGTGCTTGAAGTTTCGCGCCTGAGCTTTGTCCTCAACCAGGTGCTCTGAAGCTGTAGGTAACCAGGCAAGGGGGGAAGGGACTGTGGCCTGAGCACCAAGCCCTGGGTGACAAGGCCTGGCATGAGGGACAATACATGAGAGTTCCTTTGGTTTCCTAATTAATTCTAATTGCACTTTTGCTTTCCATTAATTGGAAAAATTAAAATCTCTTCATCATCATTATCCCCCTCCATTATTTTAATTGACATTGTTCCTCAACAGCAATCTGTAAAACTTTAGGGAACAGATCTGGTTTTCAAAAAAGTGAAATCTAGCATCCATCTGCAAATGGACTGAGTTTCCCAAATGAGGTGATAAATATTAAGAGCCACTCAAAACTAAAGTGCCAATGACAGGTGGACTTTTAACCAAGGAAATATGAGTTCACTGGGCTTGAAAATAAACAAAATGAGAAATACACATGTTAGAAATTAGCTTTGAGACATTTGAGCCCTAGAAATTTTGCAAATAAAGTTCCCAAGATATCCAGGATTTATAACACTATTTCTGTGAAGGCAGCATCAATCCTAATTGTACCTGGCCTAAATCTATTGGTGTAACTCAAGAAGCATGAATTGAGTACCCACCATGTGCCAAGATCTATTCTCGGTAGTAGAGCTACAGCGGTGAACAAAATAGATTCTCTTCCTGCTTTTTTGAGTTTGTAATCTATTAGGGCATATCAGTTAAGATTATGTTCAGCTGCATGTAACAGAAAACTCAAAATGGCAGTGACTCTGCCACCATGTTACTTCCCTTTCACATTCAAGACTCCCACAATAAGTCACCAGAGTAGAACTACCATTTGATCCAGCAATCCCACTACTGGGTATTTACCCAAAGGAAAAAAGACACCATTCTATAAAAAAGACATCTGCACTCAAATGTTTACAGCAGCAAGATTCACAATTGCAAAGAAGTGTAAACAACCCAAGTACCCATCAATACATGAGTGGATTAATAAAATGTGGTATGTGTATACCATGGAGTTCTAATCAGCCATTAAAAAAAAAAAAACTGGTGAACTAATACCTGTTGTGTTATCCTCGATGGAACTGGAGACCATTCTTCTGAGTGAAGTATCACAAGAATGGAAAAACAAACACCACGTGTACTCACCATTAAATTGGAACTAATTACTCAATACTTATGTGCACATATGGAAATAACTTTCATTGGAAATCCAGCAATGGAATGGGGGAAGAAGGGATGGGTAAATTCATACCTAAGAAGTACAGTGCACGCTACCTAGGTGATGGCCACACTTGTAACTTTGACTGAAATGATACAAAAGCAATTTATGTAACCAAGGCATTTGTACCCCCATAATATTCTGAAATAAAATACATATATAAAATGTAAGACATTAACAATAGGGAAAGCTGGGTGTCGGGTGCACTAGAACTCTCTGTACTAGCTTTGCAACTTTTCTATACATCTAAAACTATTCTATAATAAAATATTATTTAAAAATAACAGCAACAACAAATAAGTAGCTTGTTCAGGCTCCAGGGTAGTCACACCCTCAGACTGCTTTCTTGTGCCTGGAACATCCTGGAGGTGCTACACTCTGGTCCAAGACACTTTCCCTAGCTCTTATCATGTTTGCCAGCAGGAAGTAGGAAGGAACAAAGAAAGGTAAGCTCTTCCCTTTAAGGAGACTTCTTGGGAGTACCACACGATGCTTTCACTTGCACGTCATGGTCGCATGACCACACATGGCTGCCAGGGAAGCCAGGCCCTCCTTTAGCCGGCTGCTGATCAGACAGCCAAATGCTGGAGGCCTGTACCTCCGAACAAAAGGAAAATGAATGTCAAAAGGTGCAACTTGAGGTTTCTGCCACAAAGGGAAACAGACATTAATCAAATATTTTCATCTTGTGACTAAGAAGTTCACAGAAAAAAAGAAAAAATCATCAAAACCATTAAAGTCAGTTTATACTGACAGTATTCATTTCTTTAACACACTGACACAGCAAAAATTTTTTGAATACTTGGAATACTATAAAACTAAAAGAGATCTCATGAGGGATTGAAAAATGCATTAGTCCTGGAGAGTATTCAAGGAGATTACTATCTAGACGGCACATGCACATTAGACTAAGAAATTTTAAAGTGATGTCCCATAAAGAAAGTACGCACCAAATGCTTTTGCAGTTCAGAATAAGAAGGGTCTTGGAGCTTTGTAGAAGAGCCAAATTTCCAATGTTACGTTAAAGCGTATTCAGGGTTTGGGTATGTGAAGATGCTAACGGCATCGTGGAATTGTGGAAAAGCACAAGTATGCAAAAGAAGTGTATTTAATTTTTATTTCTTTTCTTTTCTTTTTTTTTTTGGTAGAAAGGTCTGAGATCATTTAACCTCTCCCAACTTGAACAGGCTTGTGCAAAACAGCCATTTCTATGTGGCTTTCTCAAAGGGGCATTCGAAGGCCCCACAGGTCAAAGTACTGGGAAAACTACAAATCACTGAGCAAAGTAGGGGGTTTATTCCCCTTTTTAAAAATTTCAGACAGCAAATGGTTATTGAATGATGAAAGAGTAGCATAAACACAGACACACAATCAAGGGAGAGAGACATGGGCAAAGAATAGCAATTAATTGCGTTCAGCTTGACAATAGAGGGTGTGAAGGACAGTTCGAGGGAATAAGGATTATTTGGAACCTTTAATGTCGTGCTGAAGAGTTTGGATTTAATTCTGTGGCCAGATGTCGTAGGAAAGTTTTTGAGCCCATGGCTCATGAAGACTGATTTTGCAATAGTCTTCAAAGGAGATGTGAAGAGATTTGTTTTTAGTGAAGTCGCTATTGCAAGTGAAGGGCAGTAAAGGCCTGGGACAGATGAGTGTATGTGGAAATGGATGGAAGGGCAGCTGGAAAAAACTGATACTGGAGGAGACTCAACAGAACTCACGAGAGTTGGGTAGAAAAGGAAAAAGTCAAAAATGACTGGGGCATTTCGAGTAGGGATGAGAAGGAGAATGAAGGTGTCAGCGACAGAAACCGGTCACGTAGGAAAAAACAGGTTTGAGAAAGGAAACTGTGTTCGCCTTTCTAGAATAATAGCGGGAGTGATGTCCAAGCAGTAATGTCTAGTGAGCAGTTGCAGAATTAGGCCTGGAATTTGGGTCAGAACTGTACGTTTTAATTTAGAACATTTCCCATTAATAAAACCGTGGTGAATCTCAGCTGGGTGGAAGAAATGTGACTTGGAACAGAATGTTAGGGAATCATTTGAGGGTAGGAAGTTGTAGAGAAAAGGAAAGTCAGTGAAGGAGTCAAGAAAAATCAGAGAGAACAGCTGTTGCTATTAAGCATGACTTACGTGACTTATTCACAATAAATTTAAAATATAGGGATTAACAGGAAATAATATTTTGCTGGTTCAGGTTTTGCATTTAATGTGAAGGAGGTGTAATTGATCAATGTCTTTCTGAAAGGAAACCAGTAATCAAAACATTTGCTTACCTGCATGAGGTACTAATTATTTTTATTTTCAGTAATCAAACTCCATCCAGTTTAATTTTCCCTATAGTACTCATTACACAGTGATTAATACTGAACTGCCCTTTATGAAAGCAAGGTAAAATGGAATACTACTCCTATTTAGAATTTTGACCATGGGTGTTATACATGCATCTGAGGGCTGAAGAGGTAGATATGCTCTCATTTGCTCTTGCTACCCCCCACACAGGAAAATCGTTCTTTGATTCAGTGTTAAAGCTGCCTGCCTGACCTAACACCATTGGTGACACAGTATTTTCAACTAATGAGGCTGTCACACCTCCGTAGCCACGCCCACTTCCTTCTCCCCACAGGACTGAGGGGGGAGGCAGATTATAGTGCTCAGAGATTGACCTACCCACTATACAAAATAACAGGAGAAAACAATTAAAAGGATTGCAAATAACGTGAGATTGTTTTAAGCATTTGGAACACTTTTAGTTGTGGTCATAAATCTGGAAACCATATGAAAATTGATTTAGAAATCATCCCCTGTAATATCTTGTTAAAACCAGGAGATTTCTGAAAGGATGAGAACTGGGCTCAGAACAGATATGTTACAGATTGTACGTGTTTTGTAACTTGGGATTTATGCAAAGAAGAAATAAAGATAGCAATTAGTTACACACTTTAGGAAAGATAATTTAGCTAAAGTATGATTTTGTATTAAATATTAATACTTTTAATTTATAGAGCTATAAAAGTGTATTCTAAAAACATAAGTTTGAATGTGCACGTGAGTGCCTTATTTGGTGCAGGGCTGGGAGAGAAAGCTGCCCTGGGTTAGATAGTGTCCCTTTGCGGGCATGCATCCATTATTCTGTGCCCGTAATGAGAGCACTTCTGTCTGCTAAGGGTATAAAAAAATTTAGAACTTTACCACATTTGAGGATAGGCCTGAAAAAAAACTTAGTATTAATATACACTGTCTCTTCTCTGTATTTTCAAAAGTTGGTCCTGATTTTTATGGTACCCTCTGTCAATAGCACGACTTTAAGGATATCTGTGAAAGCTAGCTTTCTTTCCTAAGGAAGAACAGATTGTATTACGTAGAAGTTACATGACCAACTAAGAAAAGGCAAAACCATCTTAGTAAATGTGAGTGGTGGGGGGGGAATAGGAATGGCCTAGATAAAACAACTGTTGATTTGGGTAAGCAACATTTGAAAAGGTGTTCTTAATTATCTTTAATTAGCTATAACCCCCTTTATGGGATATGCAAAATGATAAATCAGCTGCTTAATAGAGTCGGAAGTATCAAAGACTGGAATTAGAAGATGTAGATCTTAACTCCAACCCTTTGGTTTTGGGCAAGTCATTTAACCTTTCTGGGCTCTCCTCATTCATTTATTCTTTTATATTTATTCATAAATTTATTCCACAAACATTCAACAAGCTTGCACTTTGGGCTTCCCTCCCCCATTTTCCTCTTCCACAGACTGTCTACAGTCTAAGTCACTAAGAGCCTTTGCAGCTCTTACATGTATCATTGAAGAATAAGAACTGCTTAAATAGGGACTTCATGAAAGAAGAATTATGAGCTACTTTTGTAGGATTGGAGAAATACAGATTGATTATGGAAAAATTATTGGTTTGGACTGGGAAAATGGCAGGTGCAAAATCATGGGGCCAGCCTAAGCCTTCACCGAGAAAAGCCAGGAGTCTAGGATGCCTGAAACTGAGTCTGAAGACGGAGCAGTAAGGAGAGTTGGAAAAGATCTAAAGGGGTGAAACTGACTCCTAGGAGAGCTCGTGGTGGAGGCAGTAAACCTATTACAGAGGAGAACACAAGCACACAGGGGCGCCCTGAACAGCCGCAATTTCAGTTTTAGATGGATCGAACTAGATTGGTAAAAATACCTAGAGAGAAATGATTCTATTATTATAAGAAAAAAACAAAAACTATGACTAGTTTACTTAATTGGTCTTCAAAGTATTTCCACGTCACAATAACATTTGCAGACAGGTGATTACTAAACATCTGACATTGTGTGGGATTCTCTTTTATAATGAAAGAGTAAGAGAACATTATTAACTTGATTTTACGGTTCCAACATGTAACTTTAGCCATATATCTTTTTTCCCCCAGTTTTTTTTTCTCTCTCTTGTTTTGCACGCTATCTACCTGCCTGAATTCTCCAAGCTCCCACAGTGGGAAAACTGAGCTGCTTCTGTAAGCACCACAAAATAGTCCCCATTATTTTAAGTTTGAAAATGCCAGAGAAATGTTAAGTGAAATCTACCATTCTCCTTTTATACAGCACATTTGACCTCTAGATATGTTAAGAGCTTCATCCTCCAATGCTTTTAATTCTAATCCTTACAAAGACAAAATTCATTGCTTGAATTACAACAGTGAGTCTCATTAAGGCTAAAAAAAACAGTGACCCAGATAGCATAAAGGATTAATATGATGACCTTACAACTTTAGAGCTTTACTTTCAAATCTAACGGTGCAGTCAAGTCATTTCAATAGTTAGTTAATCAAATAGTGAATGCTGGCCTGTAAGTGTTTTGAGTTTGGTGATTAGAAGATCATTTTGGCCAGTACTACTTTATGAAGATTTAAACTGAGAACAAGAGTATACTTATTAACTCCCAAAACCTTTCTTAAATAATCAGGATAAACTTAAAAAGGGTTTAATGAATTGCTGTGAATACTGTAATCACTAATGATTACATAATTTTGACAGACACTTTAATGAGCATCAACACTTTGAAACTTATGTCACATAAATATGATTATGACAGAATGTATGATTATGTATTAATGATCTATGTCTATATTTCATTAGTCCAGAAAGACTGTAAATACAATTAATCAGATCTTGAGTAATGAAATGTGATGTTGAGTGGATCCACAGATTTTATTCTCTTGATATTCTTTCGATGTCCTTTAGGATGATATATACTCTCAGGATTATTTTTCCCCAGAGAAAATAAACGTGTGTGTGTGGCTCAGCAAAACATACTGCAGTCTACAGAATTAAAAGAAATTTTTTTTGCCAGGAACATGTTGGTGAAAAATTATTTTTTTCCTATTTATTCAGTCGTTCATTCATTCATTGTAGATGCAAGAGCTACGGAATCCGGAAGGAGCGCAGTACAGCTCCCATCCTCAGATGGCAGCCATGAGACTGCGGGATCGGCCTGCAGACCTCAGGCCGCAGCCGGGAATGATGCCGCACGGCCAGCTGACCACCATCAACCAGTCACAGCTGAGTGCCCAGCTCGGTTTGAATATGGGAGGCAGCAACGTTGCCCACAACTCCCCGTCTCCACCCGGAAGCAAGTCTGCAACCCCCTCACCCTCCAGTTCGGTGCATGAAGATGAAGGCGATGAGACCTCTAAGGTATGAGCAGGTTGTTTTTAGGACCGATGGGAAAATATTCTTTGGCGCTTTCCTTGGCCCGTGGTGGGTGCAAGTTCACGTATCATCCAAAGGGGAAACATGGGTAGGGAACGTACACTTTGTCAGTGAAGCATGAGATTGCAAACTGAACAGACTAAACCACCTGCTTGTCCAATTAATTATACTTTTAAGTTCCTACTGAACCCTCTTAAATACAGATGTCTTAAGCATAAAAGTTGTTTGCACCCACAAAAGATAGGGTCTGTGTAGTGAGCAAGGCACTCGATACCCAGAATGAAGCCTAATCCAGCACTTCTTCGAAAACATCTATTTCAGTGTAACCATTTTAAGAGGGCAATCTCCCGTGAGTAAAAGGAAGGCACTGTATGTATGTGAGGTCATGGTTCGATGAAACGTTTGTGATCTCCTGCCCAAACCGTTTCATATTGAGAATGAGGACGGTAAGTGCCAGGGATACAAGATGGCTCCCTTCCTGAAGCAGAAGCCCTTTTGATAACCCTGTGCCAATAGGGTTGTCTCTCTGTCTGTCTGTCCCAGCAGTGTCATTCTTTGAAGTTATCTGATGGGGAGATGAGTCTTAAATGCCTTTAGACTAGAAAATTGGCTGCACCCGGTAGTTTGTTTCTTATAGTGTTAGAGGCAACTTTTTTAAATGCACCAAAACTGAGGACTCTCTCACTCTGACACCAAAGTTATTTTTATTGCCTTCAATGTCAGTCAAGCATCTTCCAAATTCATCCCAGTGAGAAGGACTCTTGTGCCTAGTTACTGTGAAAAACACTTGCTATTAGTACTAGATATTCCTCCTTTTTTTTTTTTTTGCCTGGGCTAGAGTGAGTGCCGTGGCATCAGCCTAGCTCACAGCAACCTCAAACTCCTGGGCTCAAGCTATCCTTCTGCCTCAGCCTCCCGAGTGGCTGGGACTACAGGCATGCGCCACCATGCCCGGCTAATTTTTTCTATATATTTTTAGTTGGCCAATTAATTTCTTTCTATTTTTAGTAGAGATGGGGTCTCCCTCTTGCTCAGGTTGGTTTCGAACTCCTGACCTTGAGCGATCCTCCCGCCTGGGCCTC
>CAUYRT010002498.1:0-11818 GCA_963574885.1 Lepilemur ruficaudatus
TCTTTTCATTTAATTTTGACCTATAGACATTTAAAAAGTGGAATGGTTCAGAATTTTCCTATTAAAACATTTATTTCTTTCAGAAGATATTGTTATTTCCTATAAATAAAAACATAATACTTGTATATATTAAATTGAGTACTTATCTATTCACAAATATTAATTTTTTTTTAAACCAATTGTGTGCTGGTTTTTACCAGCCAGCTCTCTAGGTTAAAAAAAAAAAAAAAAAAGCCTTGATTTGTAGCATTTATGCATCCATGTGTGTGAATGCTTCAACTGTAGCTGATTTCAGGTTACCAGTATGAAGACAATGAAATCGAGAATTGGTAAGAGAGATGCACAATCGGCTCTCATGAACTGATGCAAGCTGGCTAACCAAATTTATTGTTGGTTTCAATCAAACTTTATTTTTAAGTGTCAAAGAACATTTTAAACTTAAGACTTATTTAATTATTCCCCTCAAATATGAAAGCAGGCAAATTGCAATGACTGGGCATTAAAAAAAAGCACTGATATAACTTAAATGCCAAATAGAACATAAACTTTGCTCTCAATTTTATCAACTTTAAAAATATATGATTAAAACTTGGAATTAAAAAATTTAATGTTATTGTTATCCTGAAAGTTGTTAAAAATAAGATCATCATTAATATTGTAGGTTTTTGTTTTGTCGTAAAGGAAATTCCCAATTTACAACCTCTAATCTTACCTTTTGAATTTAACTGTTCTCTAATAGGTACAAGGTTGATTTCTCTGCATTTTGTCCATAACTTAACAAAATCAAAAGGACTGTTGTGAATAAGTTTTGTCTAACTAAAAGCATTTTGCATTTGTGGTTCACTACACAGCATCTAATCTGATTCCAACTCAAACAACTATAACAGCTGGAATGGGCATGTTACCATTCTTTCCAAATCAGCACCTTTCTGGACAAGCTGGGCCGGGGCACAGTAACACTCAGGAGAAACAGCCAGCCACAGTGGGAATGGCAGAAGGAAACTTCTCAGGGTCGCAGCCTTATCTTCAGACCTTTCCAAATCTTACTGCTGGAGGCTTGCTGGCAGGACACCACAAGCAGCAGCAAAGCCAGCCAAAAGGCACAGAGGTAAGTTCAGGGGTAAGAAAACTGTGTATGTGCACATACATATATATACACCTACATGCATACATATATATATTCCTTTTTTATTTTATCTTAAATTATTCTAATACTAGGTATTCTAATTTGTAGTTACTTTATAAGTGGCATGATATATGGAGTATCATAAAGCAATCTTAAGTATTTTTAAACTTAAAAGGAAATAATATACTTAAAGTATATAAATATGGATTACAAACTAGATAATTGCTATGTCAATGAAATGACTTTTTCATGGTTTAAATTTACTTTTTCTTCAATTTTGAGAAATTGAAGAACATCGCATTCTTTAAAAAAACCTATTATAAATGAGCAAACAAAAAATCCATCTTTTGATACGTTATACGTGCTGACATTTGGGACCATTTTAATTGCTAGTTTGTAAGTAAAATAATTTGTATAAAATGAGTATTTTATGTCTATTATAAAATAATTTAAATAGGAGTTCTTTATTCATATATTTGCTTTTCTGAAAAGCTTGTGATATGTATGGTTTTAAAAAATGTTTGATATTTTAAGAATAAGATATAAACCAAGTTCAGAATTTTGTAATTTGGAAAAGCTTAGGAGTATCATTAATACTTAGTTACATGATAACATTTATAAGGCTTTCTGAATAAATAGTAATGCTGTTCTTTAAAATATGCTCTTTTTCTATCTTAAATTTATATTCTGTAGTTAATTAAGGTATTTTAATATTTAAAGGTAGAACCAATTTTATTTTATCTGAAAAATATCAAAATCAGTTATTAAACTCTGGTCTGTTCAAAAGAATCTGATCTCTGTTTTAATTCTGGAAGTTTTTCTCCAGTCATTTTATTGGTTCATATACCATTGATATTTATAAATGTTATAATAAGTAGGTAGAATAAAGTATATCTAATTTTTATTTTGTTTGTACCCCAAAATGCCCTTTGGTTTGTAAGTCTTATAAAACTAGACAGTAAACAGCTCGTGAGGAAAAAACTTCATGTAGCTGGTTGTGTTCAAATGCCAAAATAATAGTAATAATGATTTTGTAAAACGTTTTGATTTACCTAGTCATAGCAGGTAATATGGCTGGAATGCACTACAATTGTACGTTGAGAAAGCTAAGGCAATTCTTTATAGAATGAAGTTTTAAAACTAATCTGCAATCTCCATTGCTTGGGTTATTGAGAGAAATTAAACAAAACTTGTATATGAATACTTCATATCTTTTTGCAGTCTTTAATTCAGTGAAAGCACCAGAGTCTTTTAAAAAACTGGATTTGAAGTGATTCATGTCATGGGCAGATGAGTCTGTTTGCAAGAAGACAGCCAAAATGGGGCAGGGTCTGGAAAACAAGTCCTGTGAAGAGAACTCGAGGGAAATGGATATATGGAACCTGGAAAGGGAAGACCAAATGCGTATACATTTTTAAAAATATTGAAGAATAGTCATGTGGTGTTTTGTGTTTCTCCAGTGGGCAGAATTAGTCCAATAAGTATACAATAAAGCAGATTTAGGCTTAATGTAAGGAAGAACAATTCAAGCTTTCAAGCAAAGAAAGTTTATTTCACAGAGATGGAATGTCATATCACTGAAAGCAATTAGACCCCATCTGTAAAGGATGTTATAGAAATGACTTCCCTTTCTGACAATAGGTGTTGGACCACATAACCTCAATTGTTTTCTAATTGTGAGATTTAGACTTTGCTAAACAATCAGTTTAAATTTGCTTTAGATTTTTTAGACCTGCATCTTTAATACTGTGTTGACCAATGACTCTTGAGCCTGCCTTTTTTTCTCCAGAATGACCTCTGGTGTTTAAAACAATAATAATAATTGGAGAGGGCTGGACCCTAATGCCCCTGCCCACGAGAATATTATAATTTTATTCATGTAGATAGGGATGAGATCTATGGTTTTTGTTTACTGTGGTAAGAGATACAAAACAATTTACGATTTTAACTCTTTTTAAGTATAGAATGGGGTGGCATTAATTACACTCACATGGCTTTGCAACCATCACCAGAACATCTTCTCATCTCATACTGAAACTCTGAAACAATGACTCTTCCTTTTCCACTCCCACTAGCCCCTGATAACCACTGTTTTCTACTTTTTGTCTTGATGAATATGACTATTCTAAGTATCTTATGCAAGTGGAGTCATAGAATATTTGTCCTTTTGTATCTGACTTATTTCACTTAGTATAATGTTTTCAAGGTTCATCTATGTTGTAGCATGGATCAGAGTTTCCTTCTTCTCTAAGGCCAGATAATATTCCATTGTATGTATATGCCACATTTTTATGCATACATCCATGGACACGGGTTATTTCCACCTTTTGGCTATTGTGAATAATGCTGCCATGAACAATGGGTATACAAATGTCTTTTGGAGTCCCTCCCTTCAGTTCTTTTGGGCATATACCTAGAAGGGGAATTGCTGGATCCTGTTGTAATTGTATGTTTAATTTTTTGAGGAATCACCATACTATTTTCCACAGCAACTGCACCATTTTACATTTCTACCAGCAATGCACAAGGGTTCCAGTTTCTTAACATCCTAGCCAACACTTGTTTTCTGTTTTAATTATCTATAACAAAAATATCATAGATCGAGGGGCTTAAACAGCAAACATTTGTATCTCACAGTTTTAGAGGCTGGGAAGGCTAAGATCAAGGTGTCAGCAGATCCAGTGTATGGTGAGGGTACTATTCCAGGTTTGCAGATGGCCATCTTTTCATACCGTCTGCACATGGTGGAGAGCAGAAGCAAGCTCTCTTGAGCTTCATCTTACAAGATCACTAATTCCATTCATGGGGATTCCACCTTCATGACCTAATTACCTCCCAAAGACTCTGTTAATACCATCACATTGAGGGTTGGGATTTCAACATATGCATTTTGAGGGCACACAAATATTTCATCTGTAATACTAGCCATCCTAATGGGTGTGAAGTGGTATCTTATTTTGGGTTTGATTGACATTTCCCTAATGATTAATGAGGTTGAACATGTTTTTTATGTGCTTGTTGGCCATCTGTATATTTTCTTTGGAGGAATGTCTATTAAAATCCTTGCCCATTTTGAATCTGGTTGTTTGGTTTTTCTGTTGATCTTGAGTTTTAGAAGTTTTCCTATATATAGTTAACCTTTGAACAACACAAGTTTGAACTGCACAGGTCCACTTATATGGATTTTTTCAAAAATATATTGGAAAAAATTGTTTTGAGATTTGCAACAATTTGAAAAAACTTGCAAACAAATTGCATAGCCTAGATATATCAAAAAATTCAGAAAAAGTTAGATGTCATGAATGCATAAAATATATGTAGATACTAGTATATTTTACCATTTGCTACCATAAAATATACACAACTCTATTATAGGAGGTTAAATTTTATCAAAACTTAAATGCACACAGACTGTGCATGGCACCATTTACACTCGAAATGTAATCGTAAAGATGCAGTATTAAATCATAACTGCATAAAATTAACTGTAGTACATACTGTACGACTGTCATAATTTCATAGCCACCTCCTGTTGCTATTGCAGTGAGCTCAAGTGTTGCAGGTATCTGCTTAAAATGCCATGTGGTGCTAATCATCTCTGCCTGAGCAGTTCATTTCTTCAGTAAATTGCTTAGTGCAGTAACAAGTGATTTCTTCCAGTTCTCACATATTTTTCAATACTGTAGTGCAATACTGCAGTAGTGCAATGCTGTAAACCTTGAATAACACCATGGGACTCATACAAAGTGCCACTGGTGATATTGGAAGTGCTCCCAAGAAGCAGAGAAAAGTCATGACATTTTAAGAAAAAGTTGAATTGTTTGATATGTATGGTAGATTGAGGTCTGCAGCTGCAGCAGCCCACCATTTCAAATAGACACTTAATATAAACAGATGAAGTAAACTTACAGTTTTGATAAATACAGTATGGTACTGTAAATATCTTTTCCTTGTGATTTTCTTAATATTTTCTTTAGCTTTATTATAAGAATACAGTATATAATACACGTAATATACAAAGTATATGTTAATCGACTTCGTTATCAGTAGGGTCTCTGGTCAACTGTAGGCTATTTATTAGTAGTAAAGTTTTCAGGTAGCAAAAAGTTATACATGGATTTTCTACTGTGCAAGGGGGTCAGCCTCCCTAACCTTCATGTTGTTAAAGGGTCAATTGTACTAGAATCCTTACACCTAACTAGTTACATAAAAATATACTGACATCATATTTTATATATTTGCAACAAACACGAATTTTTAGCATTATCATCTAAATGTGGAGTTGGGGTCTATTAAACTCATTTATTTTGTTTGATATTTAGTACCAGAGATAAATAAGGTTTGCTTTTGTCATTTGGTTGTGGCCATAAAATATAAAATAAAAACCTTAATAAAAATGTTGATAACAGTATTTCTGGAAATGAGACATAGAATTTGTTTCTTCTTGTTAAGACGAAGTCCTTCCTGGTTCAAATGAGAAGGTTGTACAAAATGGCCTTTAATTCTCTTTCAGTTCTAAAGTTCTGCAGTTATAGAATAGTTTTAAAAAAATTTTAAAAAATCTAATTGAAAAATTAATAGCAGGTGAAATGTGATAATTTTAGTCAACTCCGTAAGTATTTCGTAATTTTATATCATCAAAGATTAGGTTCCACAAAATTCTATCACACTAGGCTAAATTTATTGAAAAATAAATATTTCTGTTCTTTCTGCATTTTGATTTTCTTACACATCTTATTAAGCACCACCTGTCTGTTTTTGGTAAATAGGCTGCCTCTAAAAATCAGACTTCACTGTTGGGAGAACCACCAAAAGAAATTCGGCTCAGTAAAAATCCATACTTGAATTTGGCAAGTGTGTTGCCCAGTGTGTGCTTATCATGTAAGTGAAGGCTCAGTATTCATATTTTGAAGTTTTATTGAATACTTTCCATGAGTTTTACTTTAATTTTTAACTTAATGGAAGCAAATAATGACTATTGACCAAATTAAGGCCTAAATTATTCTTTAAGTTGAAAGAATAATTAAAATTAAGATACTTAAAAAATGTGTACTATTTTATTTAAGGAAAATATCTTTTATGATATTTTTATTGAGAACATAGTTTATCAAATTGTGGAATCATGATTGAAAATAATTGGACAAAGGAATTTTTTTTTTTTTTTTTTGAGACAGAGTCTCACTATGTTGCCCGGGCTAGAGTGCCATGGCGTCAGACTAGCTCACAGCAACCTCAAACTCCTGGGCTCAAGCAATCCTGCCTCAGCCTCCCAAGTAGCTGGGACTACAGGCATGCGCCACCATGCCCGGCTAATTTTTTCTATATATTTTTAGTTGGCCAATTAATTTCTATTTTTAGTAGAGACGGGGGTCTTGCTCTTGCTCAGGCTGGTTTCAAACTCCTGACCTTGAGCAATCCGCCCGCCTCGGCCTCCCAGAGTGCTAGGATTACAGGCGTGAGCCACCGCGCCCGGCCAGACAAAGGAATTATTTGGCAATACTGTAATTCTTTACAACACATACAGAATCATATTTCTAAACCAGTGGCTTAAACCAATAAGTATTACATGTCCAGAGTATTTGTATACTTCCAAAATGTATGAGCTACTAATAATTTGCAGAAATGGAATTCTCATTTACTTTTTGGAGGACCCCATCAGGCTTCCATATACTGTAAACCAACTATCTATTTAAATATAGTTTGAAGAGAAAACCACAAATGGGATGTCCTCTAGGCACAGGATATTCACTGAAACACTGGTTGTCAATAGTGAAAAACTGGAAAATACCTTAATGTTTATCAATAGGAGACTGGTTAAATAAATGAATAGTTCATCATAAAATGGAATACTTTGTAATTTATTTTTATAATTGAGGGATATCTATGTATACTAACATGAAATGATCTCTAAAGCATATTTTTAAGTAGAAAAGGCAAATGTATGCATATAATTATTCCATATATGTTTATTTAAAGCTGTATATTCTCACATGTACGTATTTGGGTATGTAAATGCATAAAGTAAATCTGAGAAAATAAATTCTAAATTATTACCTATATGAAGAAGAATAGGATTGAATGAAAAGATATGAAAGATAAATTTCTTTTTCTTTTTTTTTCCCCTTGAGACAGGGTCTCTGTTGCCCAGGCTGGAGTGCAGTGGCATCATCATAGCTCACTGCAACCTCAAACTCCTGGATTCAAGAGATCCTCCTACCTCTGCCTCCCAAGTAACTGGGACTACAGGCTCATTCCATCATACCCAGCTAATTTTTCTATATTTTGTAGAGACAGGGTCTCACTATGTTGCCCAGTCTGGTCTAGAACTCCTGGTCTCAAGCGATCCTCCCACCTTGGACTTCCAAAGTGCACAGATTATAGGTGTGAGCCACCATGCCTGGCTGAATTTCATTTTTAATATACATCCTCTATTTTATGAAGTCTCTTTGAACCCAAACATTAATTTGTAGTTTTTTTTAACAGCCAGAAAAAAATTTAAGTGTGCCTCTAACATACCTATTATATATTGTCCTGGTTTAAAAATTTATGGTGACAACTACTGCATTCACAAGAATGGTTAATTTACATTTTGTATGCCTTTTTTAAATAGATTAGACATATATTACTTTAAATGTTTCCATCAAAATTATTTACCCATAGGACAAATGTTTATTTTTAGTTGTTTCAAATGAATGAGACAATATCATATATGTATTTTTTCCCCTGGGGAAAATAAATATATATTGGCAAACTAAAATTTGTTTTTTATTTGCAAATATGGTGAGTTGATTAATTTTTCACTCTGTTTATAATAAAATAACCTAAATAAAACAAATATATTGATTTTGCCTTTTAGCCCCTGCAAGTAAAACCACTCTTCATAAGACTGGAATTGCAAACAACATTCTGGATGTAATCTCTCAGGGAAATGAATCACAACACGCATTGGAAAAGTGCATTGCTTATTCGCCACCTTTCGGTGATTATGCACAGGTAAGTGATTATCAGGTTCTGATGATATGTAGAAAAACTTATTCGACTATATATTGAGTTCATTGAATATGAAATTGTGATTCCTGTAATATTATTGGAGGAAAGTAAAGTTGCACTGATCTATACAATACTTCTTGCTCACCATTTGAAATTTGGGAATGTGTTCAAGAGATTGTTTAGTATCATTTTGCATTAGATACTTACACTGGTAGTCAGCAGACTGCAGCCTACAGAGCAGATTCAGCCCACCACTTGTTTCTGTAAATAAAATTTGATTGTAACAGCCATGTCCATTCATTTACACATATCCATGGTGCTGTCATGCTACAATAGAAGAGTTGAGTGGTTTGAATAGAGACTACGTGGCCTGCAAGATTAAATATTTACTATCTTGCTCTTTGTAGCAAAACTGCTAACCTCTCGTTTACACCAGTGTAAACCTAAGAAACCCAAGGGAATGCCTCTGTTCTTCACTACTGCTTATAGATGTAGAAAGATGATGATATATTTACAGGCACTACTGTGCTAACTTTTAAACCAGTCAATCAATAACATGAAAGTATTTAAAAGATGTACTGTGTCATTACTTAAATATGTCAATTTTGCTTTGGCCCTTTCTGCTTCAACTTAGTGGCTTAAGCTGAGAGTATATATCATGTTAGCACTCTGTGATTATGGAATCATGAGAGTTTTATAATTAGCAGTTCTGATTCTTTCTTTTTTCTTAGAGCAGTCAGCTTCTCAGCTCTAGCCTTTTTTTTGGAGCAGTGCCTCCACTTTGATTTCCTTGGAGCAACTCTGTGTTTGTCTCCTCTGTATCTAATAACTTATAAAAGAAAACCACTGTGAATTCACTTAGAATAATTGATGCCTGATTATGCTTTTATGATAGGATACTAGAAACACAGGTCAAATTCTTTAAAATGGTACAGCTGGGTATTAGTGAAATACATAATAAAGTCTCTTATATACCTGAGACAGGATGGAAAAATACGGTTGGAAGATGATGTAATTAGGGGACAGCATACCTATATTTAAAGAACAGTGACCATGAATTGATGCAGCCTGAAAGGCATTCTCTTATGTTGTTTCATACGGTTCCATCTTTGTTCCTCTGTTAATTAACATTTTAAGTAATGACTTAGATAAGGACATCAGTTGTATCCTGATTATCTTTACAGCTGGCAAAAGGCAAGGAAATTGTTGGAGATGTGTAAAATTATTTATGAATAATTAATAGTGAATATTAGAAACAACCTAAATTTCCAACAATGCATAAGACTGAGTAAACAACATATGTCATATTTACACCAGTCAATAAAATGCGATTATTAAAAATCATGTAAAACAAAATGTAAACCCATAGTAAATTTTTCATGATCTATTATTTATGAAATACAATATAGTCTTATACAATTCCAATTGTTTTGTTTCTTTGCAAGGAACAAAATTTACCTTTATAAACAGGAGAAGCACAATAAATTCTTAAAACTTAAGTTAAATGTATGATTTAAGCTTTAAAAACTAATTTTTGTACTGACCTTTTCACTTTTGAAGTTAATCTTTTTCTTAGTTTTGCTTTTTAGATTACTATGATTTATCGTATATTAAACATATCCATAGAAAGACTCAACGACACATGGATAAAGTCTGTGATAGTGATTCCTTTTGCATTGCCAGTGTCCTCCTGCCTCTACACTTGCTTGCCCAGAGACACAGTGGAGGAGTTGGGTTCAGTGTCCCATTGGACAGTCCTTGCTTCTGCCTCATGCTTGTTCATAAAGTGAGATTTCTTCTCTCTCTCTTGTGTTCTTTCATCCTATAATCTTAATTAAATGTTACTAATGGAATAAAGTAACTAGATACAGGTGGTCATATGTTAGGAATTTCTTCTACTTCCACTGCTGGAATGGAGGAAGAGATCTAAGGGAACAAAACCAACAGTTTTTGTTTTCTTTTTAACACTTGCTCTATGCTTTGCAATGTAGGTGTTTACTATTTCTAACAACCTTGTGAGATTTAAATTACCACCTCAATAATACAAGTGGAGAAGCATAAAGGGGAAATTAATCTTTCTGAGTTCCTACAGTTAGTAAATGATTTCTTGATTCCAAAGCCTCCATTTTCATTATACCATGGAGAAGTTTCTTCAGGCATGGAAGTAATGTCTCAGAGAAACTGTATAGGCTGCTATGCATTCGGATTAGGAGAAATGAATGTGCCGCGCCATCGACAGATAAAATAGTCTTTATTTCCAATAAAACTATCACATTTAAAAATCCACATTGGCATATCCAGTATTGGTGAAGTTGCCTATATTGTACTATCTCCCTGCAGATAACTGTTATTAAAACTGGACTAAATATGACAGAAAAACAACTGTTGGAAAGCACTGGAGAATGATCAGCAGCAGGCAGAAACTGAAGGGGAATTAGCCCTTGAAACAGGAAAACTTCCCTGTATGAGATTTGTGTTTCTGTGGCTTTTTGCCTAACATCACTCCCTAGTCTTTGCAGAAAGCTGTGGTCTTACTGGCTTGAGGAGTCAGAGGACAGAGTTCAGGACTGTCAGCAAGGCTGTACAGTAAGGAGGGAAATACTGGAAAACAGGTTATTTCATAGGAAGGAGCCTCAAAGTCTACTTGGCTGATCTCTGAACTATGTTTGTATGAGGGAACCTCCAGGGGGCCCGGTAGAAAACAACAGCTGAAAGGCTGAAAGAACTGAGAAGAGATTCAGTTACTCTCTAACTCAGAGGAAGCAGTTTGAAGGAGCAAAATTAACTCCTTCTGGAACAAAGATCAACACTTTTCAGGGGAAGATAATATATCCAGCGAACAAAAATTGATAGATTGAAGAAGCAAGAAGTGCAACTCACAATTGAGAGAAAAAGTAAATTAGTAGAAACTGCCCCCAAAGCGATCCAGATATTGGTCTTAGTAGACAACTATAAAGCAGCTATTATAAATAGGTTCAGAAGCTTAAAGGAAAATAAAGTCATAATGAACTTTATGAGGTAAGGAATATCAGCCAAGAAATATAAACTAGAAAAAATAACTGAATAATTCTAGAACAGAAAATCATAATATCTGAAATAAAAAAAATAACTGGATGGGCATAGCAGAAGATTGGAGAAAGGAGGAAAAAAGTTCAATAGAGATAAATAAAAAGAAGTAATTCAATCTGAAGAACAGAGAGAAAAGAGATTTTTTTTAAAAGCCAATGAACAGATTCTCAGGGATCTGAGGAAGATACCAAGCAGTCTAAAATACATGTAAGTTGAGTTGCAGGAGAGGGAGAGAAAGATAATGGGGCATGAAAATTTTGAGGAACTAATGGTCAAAAATTTTCCACATTTGCTTCAAAAAAACTTACAGATCTCTCACACCTGTAATCCTAGCACTCTGGGAGGCCGAGGCAGGTGGATAGCTCAAGGTCAGGAGTTCAAGACCAGCCTGAGCAAAAGCGAGACCCCGTCTCTACTATAAAATAGAAAGAAATTAATTGGACAACTAAAAATATATGTAAAAAAAAAATTAGCCGGGCATGGTGGCGCATGCCTGTAGTCCCAGCTACTTGGGAGGCTGAGGCAGAAGGATCACTTGAGCCCAGGAGTTTGAGGTTGCTGTGAGCTAGGCTAATGCCACGGCACTCTACAGCCCGGGCAACAGAGTGAGACTCTGTCTCAAAAAAAAAAAAA
>CAUYRT010002499.1:0-37231 GCA_963574885.1 Lepilemur ruficaudatus
GCTCAAGGTCAGGAGTTCAAGACCAGCCTGAGCAAGAGCGAGACCCCGTCTCTACTATAAATAGAAAGAAATTAATTGGACAACTAAAAATATATGTAAAAAAAAAAAATTAGCCGGGCATGGTGGCGCATGCCTGTAGTCCCAGCTACTCGGGAGGCCGAGGCAGAAGGATTGCTTGAGCCCAGGAGTTTGAGGTTGCTGTGAGCTAGGCTGATGCCACGGCACTCTACAGCCTGGGCAACAGAGTGAGACTGTGTCTCAAAAAAAAAAAATACTGACTAAAGATCTCATTGATGACTGTATATGAGGGTGTTCCCAGTAGGTAGTAAGTAAGTTGGATAGTCAAGGTGCAGGCATGCTACCTGTCACCTAGGAACAAGACACTCCTTGTTAGTGGATGATGGGAGGGACGAGGTGTTTGGAAAGGGGGGGCCAGCCCTTGGAGGGGAGAGTTCCAGGAGCAAGATATAGGATGGGATAGGCTGGTGAGGTCCCAGATAGGAAGTGAGTTCCCCCGGAAGACTGGGCACTGTTCATCTCTTGTAACCTGGACCAATTCTTTGCCTCCAATACTTGTTCTCTCTTAGGCTCCCCCTCAGGACTTAGGAAATCTTCCTGAAAATTCCAGCCAGTGTCAGCCATTCACAGAACCAAGGAAGGGCTTTAAAGAGGGAAGCAAGGTCCTCTTGGGGCAGGTGTTCGTGGAAGATGGAAATGAGAAGGATTCAAGCAGAAGGGGAAAAATCGGCCTGATACCTTGGACTTTTGTTTTGTTTTTCTCTGTTGTCCCACCCACACTTAATCCTTGGGGGATTTCGCTTTGTTATATGGTGGAGGCCAGTCACTGCATCTCTCTGAGGCTCTGTTTCCTCCTCTGCACAATGGGCATAATAGCAATGCCTACTTTTGGGGGCTGCTGTGTGGATTAAATGAGATAATGTGTTTAAAGTACTTACCTCCGTCCCTGGCACAGGAATCTGTGCTCCATCAAATCTGGTTTTCCTGTCCTTTCTTCTCTTTGAGCTAAAGATGCTCTGCTTAGCGTAGTGTTAGAAATTAGTTATTTCTTTTGGTCATCACTGTTTCCTTTCCTTAACTCTTTATTATTATTATTTTTTAATTTAGCAAGTACATTCATAGCACTTTCCATGAACCAGGTACTGTTCTAAGCCCTTTACATACATCAGCTCATCTAATTCTTATAAGAATCTGGTGATGTAGGTACTGTTTTATCCCCATTTTACAGATGATACTGTGGCACAGAGAGCTTAACAAACTGCTCAAAGATACCCCACTAATACGTTCAAAACCAGGCAGTCTGGCTTCACTTTACTTTTAACCATTAGGTTAGGGTGTTGGGTGTAAGTAAGTGACATTCTGTAAAATAATAGTTGGGAAATTGTAAAACATACAAGATGAAAAAGCATACTGGGTGAACTCAAATATTTAATTTAAGAAAGAAAGTGGGAATACTAAGAGAGTTCAGGAGGTAGAGATTACAGCACATCACTATCATTAATCAAGGTGTATTGATTTTTCAGGCAAATACTGGGCTATATCAAGGCAGCAAAGGCAGAATTGCCGCCTTGAAGAAGTGGTTCTCTGCCGGGGGGAGCTCACCAGTTAACAGCTGAGGGGTGATGGGTTGGGTTGACAATACATCTTGGTGTGCGGGGCATAGTCCCAGTTTATGTCTGTCGTTCCTCAGCATAGTTATTATAACAGTCCTTTTCCTTCTCAAAAGTGTCCTGGTATAGGTGATAAATTATGTGTTCCCCTAGTAAAGGAGTAGGGGGAGGTGCAGGGAACAACATGGAGGTGAGAAAAACGCTCTAGCTCAATGTTCTATAAGGTTGGCGAGGCTACTGTGCAAATGAATTTGTTGGACCAGACACTCTCTGTGTTTGTTTGTCTGCCCCTCTCCTCCCCTCCCCTTCCTTTGCTTTCCTTTTTCTTCCTTTCTTCCCTCTCCCTCTCTCCCTCTCTCCTTCTCACTCCCTCTCTCCCTCTCCCTCCCTCTCCCCCTCTCCCCCTAGTGCACCTAGACTCTCACCTTGCAGTGCACAGTTTGGAATGAAACTCAGCTCCGAAAGCACCATGTGTAATTTGTATGTGAGACACAGAGCCTGTGTGCAGCTCTTTCTGCTGAACTCTTTTTGGGCCCCTTGCTTGACTGATTGCAATAAATGAGGTGTCATTTAAGAGCACATGAGGTGGAGATCACAAGTATTGGGCCCAAAGTACAAAATATTAATTGATAAGAGAGTAATTAATGAAAACCTAATTAAAGCAGACATTCTGAGTAGGGCATTCTTGGAATCCTGGGACCGTCTCAATTACCAACTTGCCTCTGAGCTTATAATGTGTAATTGGGAGGTATTAGGCTCTAATGGATGAGATGAACACAAAAATTAATTAATGAAAAAGAAAATTAAATCTGAGTTTGTTAAATTTCCGGGGATGGGGATAGTACGCTGGAACTGTAGGTGCTAGAAGGTTTATTAATGAAAATCTTTACAAGCGACAGGGTCTCACTTACAGAACTGACACCGTCCTTCCAAGCCTTCCCTCGCCCTGTGCCGTTTTTCTCCGTTAAATAGCATCTGATGTCAGCTAGGGCCGTGGGAACCAAGGAAGAGTCCTAATGTGCAAGAATTGGAATTTTTTCCTTATTTCCGAGAACAGAAAGTGTGTTTGGGCATCTCTCTCGTGTAGCTTCCCCTGATATGGAAAATGGTAAACAAAGATTGAACCTCCCAGTCATTCAAAAAGAAATATGGTATCAAATCAATGTAGAGTATGATATTAAAAACATATTTACTTTTCTGACAGCTGTATAAAAAATTAACTTCATATGCAGGAGACCTGTTTTATAAATGCTTAGGAGCCAGTGACGTTTACGAGGGCCGCTGATTAGGCCGGCCGGCCGTGTGCTTCTGCGTACCGCCACTTGACCTTTGGCATGAGCCGTTGTTATGTTTTATTGATCCGTAGTTAATCACTTCTGGTTTTTGATTTTCCTTGTGAAGTGAGTTGGGGACTTTAGGCATGCTTAGGACAGCTTATGACACTGTCCTAGCTGTTTCTAAACTGTAGTGTCCACCAAAGTCACTCGGGGAGCTTGTTAAAAATATGCAGGTTCCACGGCCCCATCCCTTGATGAAGCTGCTCCTTTAGCTCAGGGGCATGGCCTAGGAATCTGCATTTCCAATGGGTGGTTCCGATCCAGATGACTTGGGCACTGGGATATTTGGGGAGTCGAATGCTTTTTGCCTCTGAACAAAGGAGTAGTCACTATCAATCCAAGGATGTGATGTCCTAGACTCAGTTTATGTGCCTCCTAGATTCACCTGGCCCTCCTGTGTCCCAAGCCTTGACTTCTTGTCCAAGGTACAGTCCTGCCCACTGCCACTGTCACCTGAGCTCCTAACAACACTGATCATCTTGCCTCCCTGTGGGGAGAAGGCCCGGCTTTGGCATAGTTTCCATCACTCCTACCACGATGGGAGCTGCACCATCTCGGGTGTCCAAGTTCGAGCAGATGATACCTGGATGAGGCCCATCCCATGGGGTACAATATGGCTTCTCCAATGGCTGCATGAGGAGCTTGGCTCTCCTAACCTGTACCTGCAAGAGAGTTAATATCCTGTGGGACAAACTTTGACCAGAGAGCCAGGAAACAAGGCCTCAGATGGATTCTTCTCCTTTTCTCCTGGAAGGGACGTTCTGAGGCTGAGGGCTGCCACACAGTGGAGTGGCCCAGCAACGGGCTTCATTGTCTTGTGAAGCTGTGGCTGGCTTGGGAATGCACCGCCCTGCATTTGTTTTCCCTTCTCTTCCTTCTTCCCTTCCTTCACTACTCTCTGTCCCTCACTCTTGCCGCCCTGGCATTGCCCCTGCAGTGAGGTCCTGGCATGAACACTTCGCCGCAGACTTTGTTCCTGTGCCACCACCACAGTGTGCTGGCTGGGGATTAAAGTCAGATAATGTTACTGAGCCTCAGCCTCCTCATCTGGGAAATGGGCACAACAATCATAGTACTTTCCTCATGGGGAAATTTTAAAGCTTAAGGAATAATAATATAACTTAAGTATAAATAGAAGAATAATGCTGTAATAAAGAAATGCTAATGATCATCATGATAATGACTGTTCTGCCTTTCAGTTATGGCAGTTTAGGCTTATTTTGGGAAGACCTCAGGTATGCAGGGAGTAGGGTGAACCAAACCTACACTGTTCTAGAACTGTGCTTTTCAGAATGTGTTCCTCAGCCTGTTGAAAGTTGTTGCTTGTGACAACAGACCAAAAAAAAAAAAAAAAACCAAGTGTGGGAAATTCTGGGGTCCTAGGTATTTCATATTTCATGCAGGGCTCTTTGGGTCTGTGGGTACCTCCTTTCTCTGCCCTGCAACTTTACTAACTGGCTGATAACCCAGAATAACCAAGTTATCGACTGTCTCTGTGCCTCCCAGGGTTGTGGTAAGGATTCACGGTGTTAGTACAGATAAGCGTGTAGAATGGTGTCTTGTACACAGTAAAAGCTCAATAAATGTTAATGATGGTCATTAATATGATTTATAGTGATCTGGCAATGTGTGTTGTGAATCGCTAAGAGGGGCAGAGAGCGTGCAGCGCTTCTTAAACTCACGTTGTCCGTGGGGAGTGAGCTTGTGCATAATCCTCCTCCTTCCTCTCCACAGCCCTGCGCTCTCTCCCCCACCTCTCCTGTCTACCCTTCCTTCCACCGCTCTCCCTTTCCGCTCCCGCTCTCCTCTTCCTTCTTTTCCTCCTTTCCTTCTCCTCCTCTCCACTTCCATCTTCTTCTCCCAATATTGTGATTCCACTTCCACGGAGATCTCCTTGGACACAGGTGACCAGCATCATCAAAAGCCTGGCTGTGTTGCTCACCTCAGGCCAAGTTCCAGGAGAGGTGGTAGCCTCATCTCCCCACACACCCTTTCTTCTTAAGAACGTGACAGCAGATGGTAAAAGAGCAAACCACAAGTTGACGGTGCGTGTTCCGTGTTGCGCTGTGCTGCTGCAAGGTGGATAACACGCGGCACTCGCCTTTCTGCGACTCATAGGCTGGCAGGGCCGTCCGCTAGGCACGGATCACCAGGGCACGGCTGAACTGTAGAAGACACAGAAGTTGGTACAGAATTGACCTGCCAGGATGCTTGCTCTGTTCCCCAACGAGGGGAGGGAGACTTGGCCCAGGAGCACTCACCCAAGTCTGCCATCAATTTCTCGTTCAAGTTCCGCTCACCAGGCAACAGCCTCATCATGATTCTGCTTCCACACTGTTCCCTCCAGGGAAGAATGTGCTGCCCAGATAACGTGGAAATCTGGTCTGCTTGCAAGGTCTGTTTCTCCTGGGAAATCAACACCCTGGAATCTAGGTTATACATCGGCCTCTTATGAGTTGGATCCCTTAAATTAGTCTTGCCGAGACCAATCAACTTGGACAGGATTGAATTAAGGGTGTACAGAGCTGAGGGCCGAGCCTCAGCCCAGGTGACCATTCTATGGTCTGGCCATGCCATGGAAGGCCTTGGAGCCCCTTCTGCCTCTGTGACATCTCTCAGGCCCGTCTGTTATCTCTCAGGGTATGATACATCCATCTATAGCAGTGATTCTCAGTTTGGAGTGATTTTTCCTTTCCCAGGGTTATGTGGTGATTCTGGGGATATTTTTGTTTTACAGAACTGAGCAGCAAGGTATGAATGGCATTCAGTGGGGAGAGGACAGGGATATTGCCAAACATCCTACAAAGCACAGAACAGCCCTCACAGCAGAGAATTATCTGGTCCAAAAGGACAATAGTGCCAAGATTGAGGAAACCCTTGTCTGGCAGGCTGTGTTATCTGGGTTCTGCCCTGGAGAGACTGTGAGGAACTGTCAAGGGGGAATTCTGCTGCCTATATGTGAGTGGGGGGACTCAGCTTCTTCTCAGGCTGAGCTGCTTTAGATGGATGGCTCTTCTGAGTCCTGGGGCTGGAGGCTCTTCCAGGAGTGTGGTGGACTCTGTTCTGCAGTGTTTACTGCAGGTGGAGGCGACCACGGGGGCAGAGGTCGTTTGTGCTCTCCTTCAAGCAAGCATTAAGCTGTGGTTCGACTGCAGACTCACCCATGCTTTTATCCTGCGGAAGCCACCCAGGCATGGCAGCAGGTGTCCTGGCAAGGGCGCGAGGAGTCAGATCTGCTCTGGAATCCCAGCTCTATCTCTTGCTGAGCTGTGTGACCTCGGGCAAGTTTCTTCACATCTCTGAACCTCAGTCTTCTAGCCTACATGCTGGAGGTTGTCATGCCAGCCTCACTGTGTACTCGCTAGCTGAGAGCTTGGCACTGGTGGAAGGGACAGCTCTGTTTACCCCTCCCCACCTTCATGCAGCCTTGCCCTCTGCTGACTCCCAGGCTACCTACCTCAGGGAACTGTCTTTGGTTTGGATTTGCTTTCTTTTTCTCGACTCTCGGACTCTCTTTTGGGTTGGCTTGGTTCAGTTTTCTTTGCAGATTTTGCAGAGGCAGGAGTGATGTTAAAAAAAGAAAGAAAGAGAGAAAGAAAGACTGGTGGAAAAGGGACCTGTTTCAATCATGAGCTGGAGGGCGTGACAGTGGCAGGTGATGGCTTTGCTGGGCTCAGATCTGAGTCTGCGAAGGGATTATTTATCCAGCCTAAGATTTTTTTTTTTTTTGAGTACACGTAAAAAACTCTATCCTATCCTTTATAAGGTGCCTGCTGTTAGTGCTATTGTACCCATTTTAAAGATGAGAAAAGAGAGCCTCAGAGAGGTTCAGTGTCTGCCCAAGGTTACACAGCAAGATGCTGGTAGATCTATATCCAAATCTCCTTCTCTGTAACTCATTCTCAGGATTGTCATGTGGACCAGAATGGAAGGGCACATTTGTGTAGTTAGTGAGGTGGCTGGAGCATTGGTAGTGATGATTAGATCCAGAGCAAACACTTATGTACTATTTATTCCAGGTGCTTTTCCAACTGCATTATGTATTTGCATGCTTTAGCTATCATTAAAGCCTAGAGGAAGGTACTTATTATCCCCATTTTGCAGATAAGGAAACTGAATCTCACAGAACGTAAGCAGACTGCCCAGAGTCATGCAGCTTTTATACTAAGTGGCAGAGTTGAGATTTAAACCAGACAGTCTAGCTGTTCCAGTGTCCCCATATTTTGCTCCTATACTGTTCTGCTTAGAGTTCTGCCCAGCAATTTTTATTTTTGTTCTCATGCTTTGTGGCTATGCAGAGACAAGATGAGCAGGGCATTCATTCAGTTCCTTGGTTCGTGCAGCCCTGTGACTCTGGCTCCATGAAAGTTCAGTTTTTGGTGATTGCCTCTGGTGGGGTGGATGGGGCCCAGGCTTCTGCAGCTGTTTTAATGGTCAGTGAGGGTGGCATGACATGTGGATGCAGGTAGCTTGTGGAGCAGACTGGTGGCATGCAGTTTATTGAGTCCTTGGGAGAAAGGAGGGAGTAGGCTGGATACTGGGTGGCCAGATGACCTGTCCTGCTATGCATTTAAGTCCTGTCTTGCGACCTTCTGACTACTCTTTCCCATAATAGCATCGTGTTCCTCACAGCTCATAGTCGGGGGCCAGGGCTAGGGCTCTGGGTGCCTTGCTCTAAAATGGAGGCTTTTGGTGTTAAAAGCATTTTCTTGGTCAGGTCCTACATCTGGCTCTTTCACATACTTCATCTCATTTATTCCTCATAGCAACTCTGGGAGACAGGTACAATTATCTGAGATCTACAGCTGAGGAAATTGAGGCTTACACAGCGTGTAAATGGTTGAGCTGAGATTTAGACTCCGGGCTGTGTGACTCAGTCAGTTATCAAGGCCTGTGGATAACTCTCGAATCTATTTTTGCCTCCCTGTATCCACTGCCATTATCCTAGACCAAGCTGCCATCAACTCTCACCTGGATCGGGGCGATAGATGATGCATTCCTCTTCCTACACCCACTTTTTTTTGCCTTAATGCCATTTGCTACTCCAAAGATATTGAAATATTAGCTCCTCAAGGATTGGGACCTTATCTCAAATATCCAGTGCTGAGTCCTCTGTGCTTAACATTGCACCTGAGTGGTAGGTGCTCAAAAATGTGGTGAAGGAATAAATGGATGGATGATTTGATTTACATTTTAGAAAAATTATTCTGATAGATGATTTGTTCATCATCTATCCATCCACCCATCCACCCACCCATCCCCCATTTATCCATCAATCACCCAACCACAATCCATAATTTATCCCCATCCACCCATCTACCCACCCATCTACCCGTTCATCCATTCATTCCTCATTCATCTATCCATCACATGTCCACACATCCATAGTTCATCTCTATCCATCTATCCATCCATCCATCCGTCCACCCACCCACTCATCCCTGTCTATCCATCAGTCAACCGTCCACACATCCATAATTCATCCGCATCCATCTATGTCTGTGCATCCATCTATCCACCCATCCATCTACCCATTCATTCATCCATTCCCCATCCATCCATCCATAACATGGTTCATCCATATCTATCCGTCCATTCATCCTTCATTCCCTCATTCACCTACTTTTTTGTTCCTATTCATCCAACCAGCCATTTATTAAAACAGAAAAAAGGCAAAACACATTTACTGCTGTTAGATCAGGTATTATAAAAGTGCCCTTTGATGAAGAAAACATCATATTATTCCTTATTTTAAGAATGAATCAAGATTAAAGCAGACACGTTTCATGAGTTAACATGTGCCTCAAAATTTGGACCTTCATCTAAAATATTAAAATATAACCTGTGCCTTTTCTAATTTTCTCCATAGATGATCAGAGACAGCATGAGTTATTCAGATACAAGCTAAGTTCTCATTCCTTGCCTGTTAGAAAGGCACTTGCACTTTGGGGTGCAAAACAGAGATTGCAGACATATTAATATTTAAGAGCCCGGAGACTGTCTAAAGCAAAGATATAGGCGTGTAAAACAAGTACCCGATTACAGAGTAGGTTTTCATAATGTCCAGTCAGGGGGCTGTGGAGACTCACTTAGGGGGCTCACGTCCACCATCTCAGGTGCTCACCCAGAACACCAGGGATCCTGGTTCTACCTCTGAGTTTGGGCTTTGGACCTGTTGGCACCGCAAGCAGATGCCAGGGGTTCCACTCTGCTTCCACGGACTTCTGCCTGTGGTCATAGTTAACAAAGGCAGCTAGGCGAGAAGGGACAAGATTACCAGTACAGGAGCCTCATAAATATGAGATGAGATGGCTGGGATGGAAATGAAAGTTGAGATACTCAAAAATAAAGCATAAAAGAGTCCTGGCCCTGTGTAAGAACAGGATTGATCTCCGTACGCTGACAGAATGTACGATTTCCCTTCGCTTTACTACAGTGCTTCTGTTTCTATAGAAACCACCAATTTTATAGACAGATCGGCTCTGTGAGAAGGCGTGGGGAGTTCAGCTTGAAGCCAAGTGCCATCAGGGCACGGGCGCTCCTAGCCCCAAGGAGGGGGCTTTCTTCTTTGCTAGCTAACTAGCTCTCCTGGGGATGGTTAATGATTACCAGGCTTGGAACCCGTCACTATTATTATAATAACACTTGCAGTGCTGCTTTGCTGCCACTGAGTCCCAAAGACACGGTTAGTTCTAGGACTCACAGAGCATTCTCATGGAGGGCAGCCGCGTGCGGGCCTTCTTCCTTCCTTTCTTTCATTTGTTCTTCAGATACATACTGCTATCTTAGCACCAGACACTGCTGAGCCCTGGAGGAGACCACGACACAGTAAGGGAGAAAGACAGGCAAATCAATAACTTCATTTCACGCCTACAAGAGATATTTTTCTGGCCAGGGATACCTTAGAGAGAAGTGCCCAGTATTGGGTGGATCCCAGGGATGGTTTGCAAACATGAGCAATAGCGGATGGTTCAGTTATCTTTGCTGCATAACAAGTTACTCCGAGACCTAGTGTAGAAACCAACAACCATTTCATATGTTCATGATTCTGTGGGTCATGGATTAGGGCAGGCACAGTGGAAAGGTTTGTCTCTGCTCCATGCTTAGGGTCTCAGCTGGAGTGGATCAAAGGCAAAGATGGCTGGCACAGCTCAAATGAGACCACATAACTGGAACCTTGGTTCTTCTCCATGTGGCATTTGCTGGAGCTAGAATGTATAAGAATAGCTCCTCTAAGCACATGGCTAGCACCTAGGTTGTGATGACTGAAACATCTGGGGGGCTAGTTGGCATCACACTCTCTCTCTGCCTGGCTTCTCCCTGTGGCTGTCTTGGGCTTCCTTACATCATGGCCGCCTCAGGATAGTTGAACTTCTTCTGTGGCAGTGGATGTTGTGAGGCTTACTATGACCTGAAAGTTCCGGAGGATCACCACCACTGAATTTTATTGGAAAAAACAGGTAACTAAAGCCAGGGAAGATGTAAACAGAGGAAAAATAGGCCCCAGCCTGTTCCCAGCCAGGGAATGGCATGCATTCCAGGGAGGGAGGGAATGGATGGCAGACATCTTGAACATAAACTTCCCCAATGAAGCATTCCAGGTTTCTGTTTTCAGCAATGTGATGAAGTTGTAGTGGAGAGGAAGCCAGCATTGTGATGGGGTTGTGGTTGGGCAACAGATCTAACAGGTGGGACAAGGACAACATGGGGGGTTGATTGTGCAATGGTGAGGGGCTCTTCTAATCAAGCCAGATGTTGGTTCAGGGAGTGTGTTCCCAGCAGCATGTCCATGTGACAGAGGCCATAAAATGTCCATGGGCAGTTGAACATGGGGGTCTGATGCTGAGTTGAATCATGCCTGATGACATGGATGCGACAGTTATCACTTTAGTCGGGGCTACTGGTTATGCAGGGTAGACTCCAGCCCAAACTGGCATGAACCAAAAGTAAATCTGTTGGGTCATTTAGTCAAAAACTTCTGGGGTTGGGTTCTTCGAGTAGACGTGAATCCAGCGGCTCACACGAAGTGATCAGTTCCAGGTCTTTCTCTCTTATCTCTTCACTTTGCACTTTTGTGAGTGGCTGAACTCTTAGGCATACTTTCTCCTAAGCTTGCTAGAACAGAGAGAACTCTCCTCGCCAACCATTCAAGGCCTGAGCCAGACGTGCCTTGGCTGGTGTTGGGCCATGTGACCATCCCTGAACCATTCACTCAGGCCAGGGGCAGGTGAGGCTGTGAGTGGCTAGCCCTGAGTTAAGAGCCCATGTGTGGGACAGGCTGGAGTAGGGAGGGCTAGTTCTGCAGAGGATGATCCAGATGTTCTTAGCGAAAGATGATGATTGGATGGAGGGCAGCTCAAACTGCTGTCCTCTCTGGGTAGAAACTGAGGCCAAGGGAATAAAACAGATGGTCTGGGAAGAGAGTGTTTTTGGGTGAGAAGAGAAGGGGGCCCCGGGCAAGACTTTGAGGAACATCTGATGGACAAACTAAGGAAGTAGACTCCATAAAGAAGGCTGGGATGGGGTCCCTGGGGAGGTGAGAGGAAAACCAGCAGCAGGGAGCTTCCTGGGATCAAAGGGAAGGGTACATTTCAACAGGGAGGGATACGTCAGCATTGGAAATGCCTTGCAGAAGTCAAATGAGATTGACTCATTCATTCATTCCTTCAACAAATATAGACCGTGCACCTACTAAGTGCCAGGCACTGTTCCAGTACTACGGATGCAAAAGTGGACAAAGTAGATGAAATTCCCTGCCCTCAGGGATCTTACATCCCAGATAAGGATAAAGGGGTCATGAGATTCATGACAAGGTGGACACTCATCAGTGACCTTGGTGAGGATGATTTCAGGAAGTAGGATGGGGGTGGCTGCATGCACTGGGTTGGAGAGTACATGAAGGTATCAGGAGGGAAAGGTGAGTGAGTGAAACGCTTAAAAGAAGTTTGGTTGTCTAGGGGAGGAGAGAAAGGGAGCAAGGGCTGCAGGGGAAGAAAGATTGAGGGGAAGTTTTTGGTGTATTTATTTATTGTAATATGAAAATGAGGTGCTCCCTTTCTGTGCATATGTTATTCTTCTATAGCCTCAAACATTGTAATACTGGGTCTGGGCTAGTCCCACAGAGAAGACCTCACTCCTTGTCTATTTGCCTGAAAAAAATGCAAGTGGGCCTTTGGAGGGAGAATTTGCCCTGCCCACAGAGAACAGGAGGGGATTACTGTAGTCCAGAGATGAGAAGAAGGGACCCCCTTCCCCCTCCCTTTAGTACCTCTGCTTTTAGGAGCTGGGGGAAGGCTGTGCAGCATTAAAAGCCCACAAGATGCAAGGAGGATGCCTTTTAACATGTGCAAGTCTCCCCATCCTAAACAAAACAGAATAGATAATCCAACCTTCCTGTGAGTCTGCATTCTCGATTCTGAATTCCTTCTTCTCCCCCATTGCACCAGCTACTTTGAGTGGCTGGTGAATTGGGTGGAATGCAGGTAGTGTGCGGGTGGGGACTGAGCTAATGTGGATAATTGGCCCCCAGATAATTCAGAGTTGATTGTAATTAACCTAATTTTGGAAGCATGGCTCAAGATCCCATACCTGTAATTCTCATGCAACCACTGTCAGAAACCTCTCTGTAGCTGCTGTCTTTGACCTGACTTTAAGTCAGTGGTTCTTGATTTTGCCCTCCAGGAGACATTTGACAATGTCTGGGGACATTTTGGGTTGTCACACCTGGGAAAGGTGTGCCACTGGTATCTATTGGTTGTAAAGGCCAGGGATGCTGCTAAAAATCCTAAAATTCACAGGATGACCTCCGGACAAAGAATTAACCTGCTCAGAATGTCAACAGTGCCAAGACTGAGAAATTCTGTTGAAAATCTCACCGTTTTTGTATTGGAGGGGAGTAGCCATGACATTGGGTGAAGAAAGAAGGAAAGAATTGGGGCAAGAACTATAAAATTATATATAGTAAATGGTTCTGGTACCCCTGCTAGAAGGTAATGGATGTTCAGTACGGAGACTGATTTTTTTGCCGGAGGATCTAAGGGATGTATTTATAGTCATGACTCAGGGCACTTGTCTAAGGAACTGATAACATTCTGACCCTCCGTCTGTGAGGAGACGTTTGCTGATGCCACAGTGAGGTCAGACCACAGTCTGTTGTACTTGAGGCTGAAATATAGCACAATTTAAACTTTGGGGATTGCTTAGTTCTTAGGATTGCTGAGTTTGGTTTTCTTCTGCAAAAACATACAGGTGTATAAATATTAATGTTTTTCCTTTCTCTCTGTGAGTGTTGGACCTCCCAGCGCCAGGCAGGGCAGGGCTGGACTCTGGTGTGCCCAGTGGGTCTGGTCTAAACTCAGGCCCTGACACCAGCTGTGGCACTCTGCAGGGTGATGCATTGGCTGGGTACGAGTTCCCCCAAGGGGCTGCCCACCTCCTGCAGGTAGAGAAAGTTTCCAAGTGAATATGAGTCTGATTCCCCCCATTTCTTAGGGCATCTGAGTAAGGTGAGAAAAGACTGGTTGTCAGCTCTGTTCTCTGCCATGTCCCGCTCTGACTTGACATCTCTAACTGGCAAGGGGCCAAAACCCCAAAGGACATACTTATCTAAGCTACAGTGTGGATGAACCTCTAGAACATTATGCTAAGTGAACGGAGCCAGACACAGAAGGTCACATATTGTATATGAAATGTCCAGAACAGACAAATCCGTAGAGACAGAAAGAAGACTAGTGGATGCCAGGGGCAGGGGAAGGGGAAATAGGGAGTAACTGCTTAATGGGTAGGGGGTCTTCTTTGGGGATGATGAAAATCTCTTGGAACTAGATAGAGGTGGTAGTTGCAAAACATTGTGGATGTATTAAATGGCACTGAATTTTACACTTTAAAATGCTCGTTTTATGTTATGCGAATTTCACGTCAATTAAAAGCAAAATACTCTGATGGACAGCGTGGCTCAGCTGGCCTGTGTCCAGACGGCAGAGCCCTGGCCCAGCACAGGTTGCAGGGCCCCTGTGGGCACGAGGGAGAGGCCCTCCCTCGGAGAAACAGGCACCCTGGAGGCCCCGATGGGACAAGCCCTGCCCTGCTGGACTCCGAAAGCAGGGAGTGTCCGCTGGGGTTTTGTCTCTTTCATGTTTCACTGGAAGTGATTAATGAAGCTTTGCATCTGCTTCACGGCAGATTAGTCTCGGGAGAGACAGCAGACGCTCTGGCAGACACGTTTAAATCCTCCTCTGTAGCCGGCTTCGTGCAGGATACAAAGTAGAGCTGGGGGGGCAGTGCTCGTGCCAGCAGCCATCACAGGGGCGTGGTGGCCAGCGAGCCTTCCCCTGGGCCCTCCTGCCCAAGCAGAATCACTTACCATGTCCCCATTGTGTTCCACTGCAGGGAGCGCATGGACACTTGTGTTTAGTCCCACAACTGAGATGAGCTATCCAGGCGCTGGGATTGGTGGTGACAGAAGTCAAACAGCTGTCGTTTATTAGCTGTGCGAACTTAGATTTAACTTATTTAACTTCTCATTCTCCAGTTTCCTCATCTGTAAAACAGTGATGGTAATGCCTATCCCACAAGAACCAGAGAGGCTTAGATCAGAATAGATAAATAAATATGTATGTAATATGTATCTTTATATTTATTATAATATAAATAAATGTATATAATATAAACATATTAGATATAGGAATATACATGCTTACATTTATGTAATATAAATACCACATGTAATATATAATTAATAATATATATTATATATATATATAATGTCTATACACACAGCTCCTCTACAATGTTTGGCCACAAATGATGCTGTTGAATATTCACTTCTTCTGTAAAACAGTGGAGTGGGTTCCCTCATTGATTCATTCATGCAGTGGGTTTACTGAGCTCCTGCTGTGTGCCAGGCACAGGGAGTAAACACTGCTCAGACAGGCACATTCTCTGCCTTCATGAAGCTTACATACCAGTGGGGAGGTAAGACATCCCAGACACACACAACTGCAAATTGTAGTAAATACCACGACTAACACTAAACGAGTGCTGAAGGCAGACAGAGCCAAGTGTGGACTTTAGACGTGGTGGCTGGGACTGTTTCTCAGGGGAGACGACAGTGAACTGAGACGTGGCGGAAGAGAAGGCCCTGCCTTCTCTTGGTCAAGTGAAGAGTGGGGAGCGTCGCAGGTAGAGGGCACAGCAAGTGCAGAGGCCCTAAGGAGGACGAGAGCTTGGCCTGTTCAAGGAACCAAATAAAGACCCATGTGACCGGGGAACAGCAAGTGGGGAAGGTGGCTCCAGGTAGGACTGGAGGTGTGGAAGGAAGATGCTCTTCATGATGGGTTTGGTGGGCTATTTCAAGGAATTTGGATTTTATTCCAGGTTTAAAGGGAAGCCAGTGTAGGCACCGATGATTGGATTTTTGTTCCAGGAAGGTCACTGCTAAGGGAAGGGGATGGTTTGGAGAGGTTTGGGATAGAAAGAGCAGTTTGCAGGTCCTTGCACTTGTTCCCACGTGAGAACCAACACTTGCTTTGCTTGTCTGCTTAGGGAGAGATAAATTCCAGCAGAAGCTCTTTCAGCCCCTTTAGCTCTAAGATGCTAAACTGTGATATCTTCTCTGCTGTCCTGTGGTTGTTTTTCAGAAGTCTTCGTGACTCAATTGGGGAACACTAGACACAGGGGTGTGGAAGGTGTTATTGGAGGTGGAAGAGCCCAGATCCTCTGTAGGCTTCACCCATGAGTTGACCCTCATGAGTGAGAGCCAGATCTTCCTGGAGTGGTGAGGGCTTAAGTAATTTCAGGGAGGCTTATTGAGTTGAGCTGTATGTTGAGAGACATTGACTGGGTGGTGTGTGGTGAGGCAGGTAGCTTCAGATCCATCATGCAGGATGGAGGGAAGGTGGGAAAGGTAGAGGTTCAGGCCAGGTTGGAGGTTGTACTTTCTCCTTCCTCCCATGGGACTGTCGGGGTGCCCCAGTAGAGACTACTGCTGCCCAATGCCTGGCACCTGGGGGAGGAAGGAAGAATAAGTCAGCCTTCAATGGATATCTCTTCTCATTAGGTCAAGCTTGCCCACACCTGGTCAGCTCCAGGCACTGAACACAGCTTCTACCCAAAAGGCACTGCATGTCCATCCATAAGCCAGTCCCCAAAAGGGCTGGCTTTAGAGTGGTTGGGTCAGTTCCAGGAACTGGTGATCTCTGATCTCACTGCTCTGGGATGATATCCATTTAGTGTCTGGGGACCTCTTGTGACACCTTCCACATTGTGACATTTTTCTAATCTCAGCCTTTTTGGCAGTCAGACAACTTGGCTTCAGCCTCGATGTTCTCGGAATGACAGTCTCTGAGGTGTGAACCCCTGTTGAATGACCGCTTTCCCCGTTAAGTTGTATCTGGGTTTTGGTCTGGATAAGTGGGTGTTTGAGATGGGTGCCACAGAAAAACTGCAAATGACAACAAGCCATGGGCCCTTCCCGTGAGGAATGGAAGTGATAAGTATTAAAATCTGTGGATGCCAAGGCTGTGTTGCAGAGTTTAGTATGCAACTGATGTAAGCTTTTCTTCATTCATTCAATAAGTATTTATGGAGACCTGATCAAAATATTAATAGTTAATAATAAGAGAAGTTTGCTGACCACTTCTTATATGCCAGGGAGTACCTAAATAGTGTACGTGCATTAGTTCTTGGAATTCTCTATCAAGTTGATAGGTTGGCATCATCAATATCCTTATTTTGGGGATGAAATAACCAAGACTTGGAAGAGCTGGCCACTTGGAAAGCTTGTTTAGCCATAGCTAGTGGAGACGGGAGCAATCATACCCCCATGCCATCTTCCCCCAGTGCCAAGCCCCATGCTGAGTCCAGGGATATGAGAGAAGACCAGAGAAAGCCTCTGCTCTCCTTTCACTCTTAGTCTACTGCAAGGAGACAGACTTTAGACAAACACCTAGACAATTATGAAAAATGATAAAGGCTATGAAAGTGAAGTCCAGCAAGAGCATATGGTAGAGTACCCAGCCTATCTTTTTTTGGTACCAGTACCAGTACCTTACCCATCTTTTTTTGGATGAGGTAGGCTTCCACAGGGAAAAGAAATGTAAGCCTAGTGCATATCCCGTCTAGCACTACCCCAAGAGTTCTGTTGTAGGTTTGCATAGGTTCTTCTCTGGGAACCGTGGCTGGGTTGGGTGGAAAGATGACCTGTCTTTCCTCTTGATTGCCCAGTGCCCTCTTGAGCCAGCCAGCCAGTGTGGACATGTCACAACCAGTACTCTTTGCAGGATGTCTTTGGCTGGGCATGTGCAAATGCTGCATGGTACTTTTGGAATCTGGTCTCTATTAATTGGCATCTCAGGACAGCAGCTCCCCCTGGGCAGCCTGTATTTCACTCCAATCACAGCCATAGTCTTTCTGTAGTCTGAATGTTCTTTCTTCTGGGCTCGACCCTTTGCTTCTTCCTTTATCCCTTGGAGAGAGTTGCATTTTGCTATTTTTACTGCAAAGAATGGCTTCTCAATTTTAATGTGCAAAAGAGGGGCTACTTGGATGTGGTCTCTCCTGAGATACTCCCTATGCCACCGATGGCAATGCTATTTAAGCACCTCGTGCCCAACATCACGTAGCCTCCTGTCTGCTATAACTACATAGTATTTTTTGAATTCAGCATAATTTTCTACTTGGGGGATGTTCCCATTTTATTAACAGTTCTTGATGTAGTTTGGATATTTGTCCTCTCCAAATCTCATGTTGAAATTCCGTCCCCAGTGTTGCAAGTCGGGCTGGGAGGAGGTGTTTGGGTCATGGGGCAGATCCCTCAGGAATATCTTGGTGCCCTCCCTGTGCTAATGAGCGAGTTCTCCCTCTATTAATTTTTATGTGAGAACTGGTTGTTTAACAGAGCATGGGCTCTGTCTTGTTCCCTCTCTTGCCATGTGACAACACATTCTTCCCCTTTGTCTTCCACCTTGGTTGGAAGCTCTCTGAAACCCTCACCAGAAGCAGATGCTGGTATGATACTTCTTGTACAGCCTGCAGAACCATGAGCCAAATAAATCTCTTTTCTTTATAGATTACCCAGCCCCAGGTATTTCCTTTATAGCAATGCAAAATGGACTAACACAGTTCCTTTCCTAACCTCAAGGAGTTCACGGCCAATCAGGGCATTTAAGAACAGCCTGAGAAGTTGAAACTCTATCTCTCTCTTTCTGCTGTCTCAGAGAGACATCATTAAAGGGTGTTTTAGGAGGACTGACCTGGGGCGCAGAAGGACTAGAAGGTACAAATATGAAGCATGGAGAGAAGCCAGAACAGCTGAGCTAGGTCAGGAGTCACGAGAATGAAAGGAAGGGATGTATGTGAATGACACTATGAGTAGGAAAATTGGCAGGACTTTATGACCCATTGAATATATGCATCGAGAAGAGGACGGGGAACAGGCAAGACAATTGCAAATTTTCTAGATGACCAGGTACATTTTATAGAAAAGGAGAATCAAGGGGAGGGAGATTGGAACTGACATTTGCTGAGCACCTGGGGTGGACCAGGCATTATGCCAAGTCCTTTGCGTAATGACATCTCTTCATCTTAACAGTGACTTTGGAATCCTTTGATTTGTTACCTTATTTTACCGATGAGGAAACCACAACTCTGAGAGGTAAGCAGTTCCTATCTGAGTGGGCTTTGAAGCTCTTTTTTGAACTTTTATTTTAGTGAGGGCCAAATTTACCTAGGAATACTGATAAAATTTGTGGAATTTAGTGAAGCTGAGGTGGAACCCTGCAACAGAAATTCTGGTATTTTTTTTTGTGCTAAAATGTACCCAGCTTCAAGAGAAGATAAAACTATAGGGTGGAGTTTTCATTTTCTGAGCACCCTTGTGTCTCTCTGGACCCTTCTCTAGGGAGATGCACATCATGTCTGCACTAGGTATGAGCTTTTTCTTCCACTCAGGAACAGACATCACGTATGTCTTTTCATCATGTATGTGCCCAACACTCTGTAGATGCTCCAATGTATAAACAGTCTCCCATCCCCTCTTCAAATTTTTTTTTCATCTCGATTTCTAGATCTATCCTGTCTTTTAGGACCCATTTTACTCTTTCCTTTTGCTTTTCTGGTCATGCCAATCCATCAGTTTTTATCTCTCTTGAAATATGTGTCTTCTTTGCCTTGGTTATGGCTATATGAATACAGCTCATTTCCCCAGTGAGCTTGTGATCTCTTGGACAACATCAAAGGCTTCTATCTGACCATTTTACATCCCCTGCAGTATCTGGCATGATGCCTCCGGTCCAGAACTCGTACAGTATGATACACAAAGTGTGCATTTTACAGGTAGAGGAGACTAGGTTCAAATCTTGGCTCCACCATTTTGCAGATAGGTGATTTTGGGCAAAGTTTACTATTCAACAACTTTGAGCCTTTGTATCCTTACCGGTAGAACTAAAGTAATAAGGACTATCTCCAAGAGAAGATTTCAGAGATTAAATCAAATAATTTTGTGTTAAAAGCCTGACATCATGGCTGAGTCACAGTAGACACTCAGTGAGTACTAGTATATTTTTATCCATTGCCCTTTAGAGAGTGACGGGGTAGTAGAGTTAAGATGGGAGATCATTTGCTTTAACTTCATCGACCTGTCCAACAAGTACTCTTTGTGTGGATAGGAATACATTCAGCAAGTATTTACTGGATAGACAGATGAAGGTAAGGTGGATTATTTCCCCGCCCAACACTACCACTCTATCACTCGCTATCGTCGACCCTACCTTTGTTCCTTTGAGCCCTTATTTCCACATGAAATGCTGTTATTTATTAACAATACCCTTTATTCACTCATTTGTTTATTGCCTTTTTTTCTTACTAAAATGTAAGCCCTTTGAAGGCCAAAAGCCTTGTTTGATTCACTGCAATGGCCCCAGCTCTTGGTTGCGAACCTGGCACATAGCAGGTACCAAGTAATATTAGGTGAGTGAATGAAAAAGATAAATCAATGAATTTAGTTCAGTTTGATTAAACAAACATTGTCTCAGCATCAACTATTGGCCAGGCACTGGGTGGGATTATGGGTACAGAGATGAACAGGACAGGCCCCACTCTCAAGAAGGAAAGAGAAAATGGACGAGCTCTATCCCTCTGTCAAACAGAAACAGAAACAGAATCTCCATCTTTTCCAGTTTCCAAGCCAGTGTTGGTAGAAACATGGGCTGCAATGGGAGGGATGGTAATGAGCACCACCTGGAATTAAAGCCTTCTATATTCAGAGTCACATTCTGCTTTGGAACTGGTTCCCTCCCTCACCCCAGATTAGCCTAGAAGGCCACCTTGCCTGGCAGGAGAAATTGACATCCTGTTGAAATTGATGAAATATTTAAGCATTTGCCATCAGAGTACACTAAGCATTGCCATTTGGGAAAAATTCATTTAATAAGAGGTCTGACCCATGCAAATGCGAGAGAGTGGGTTGGTTTGTCTCCTCTTTCTATGGATTATACAGAAACCAGCGACGGTTAAGGGGGCAAGTCAGTTGATAAAAGTGTCTCTGGAGATCAAGTGCTAAATGGCTTCTTTATTGCTCACCTCTCAAGGAACCTTCTGTTTAAACTGCTGGCAGTAAGTGCAGGTTAGACCTGTGAAGTTATTATAAATGCTGTTCTTAAGCCTAAGAACTTTATTTTTTAATTGGTTTCTTTTCTTTCTTTTTTTTTTTTCTTCCCAAAATACTAATGCAATAGGAAGAATGAAAATTTGTAATTTCTTAAAACACAGAAACTATTGAGAGAGAGAACAAAGAGACTATTGAAACACTATAGACTTCGGGTAAAACCGAGAACATGCATAACCCCTTACCTCCTTTCAGTGCACAATGGAGCACTCTCTAATGAGCGTGGGGGGAGGAAGTTCGGCTAGAAATACCCAGCACAACTCCTTATTAAGTGAGAAATAGGCCGGGAGAGAGAGGAAGGGAAAGGCTATTACTGACATGGAAAAATGGGAAGAGGCAGGGCATACTGTCCTTGCTGAACTCTTTCTTCTTCGGCACCTCTCCCTGCTTCTTCTCTCCCAGGCTGTTGCTCCCAGGCCAGCAACTGAAGCCTATCCATATTATGATGGGGCCTTAAAAAAAGTCAGTGGATGGTTTAAACAGTGTTTCTTAGAGGGCACCGTGATGAAGTGGGAAGAATCGTAAAGAACCAGCTTCAGATCCTAGCTGTGCCTGGGTAGGGAAAAAATTGGGTTTAAGGGGAAAACTGATTGTCCAGCTCTAGACTCTGGAGGATGTCCTCCTGGTTATCTGATTTTGCTTTTGTGGGACCTGTTTGACAGCTCTGAGTTAGCTATGACTGATATGCACGTTCTATTCTGTTTCGTAGAGGTTCAGCTCATCTACTCAACTTTCCCCCCGCCGCCCAAATTTCACCTCCATTTTTACATCCATTTAAATATTTCTAATCTACAGATGAATCTGTTTTTTGGATTCTCTTTTGAGCCCCTTGATAGCATCTGCCTAATCCTCATTGATTAATAATAGAATAAAATCTTTAACACATGTTCATTTTTTATCTATTCAAGTGTCATGATTTTACTATTTTTTGAAATTATCTTTTAACACTAGTTACCCAAAGATAATCTTGAAGTGACTTAACCTCTTTGAGCCTCAGTGTTCAGATCTGCAGAATGGAAATAATAATACAGACTGAAATCATCACAGATTTTACCAAGGTTTTCCCGTTTGTTGTCCCATGTAGTATTGATAGCTAAATAATACTTAGCATTAATCTTTAGCTGATATGGGTGGTGAGTGGGAGATAATGCTCGTGAAAACATGTTGACCAAGTGTGATTCAGATTTTAGCTGGTTCTATTATCATTGGCATCAAATGAAGATTAAAAAGCTGCTCTCAACTCTCCAAAAGCTTGTGACTTGGCAGGCAGAGAGGAAATGTTCTCTGGTGGCTCTATAAGGGGAACTGGAGTAAATGGATAAAAACTATAAGATCAGATTTTGGCTCATTCTAAAATGAGAGAGAACTTTCCAAGAACTAGCTGTCATGATGGAGTGAGCTGTCTCATGGGGTAGTGAGGTTCCTGTCACTAAAAGTATACATGCAGAGACTGTGTTGCTCATGGTAACTACGGTACCGAAGAGAGCCACAGACAGGACCCCCGTTTCTGAAAAGCTTGATGCAGAGAACCACAGGCACATGTGGGAAAGATGACCACAACCTACTGCCAAGGAACCTGAAAGCCACAGCCTCTGATTGCTGGAGCCCCAGTTAGCCCCAGTGCCTGTGTATACACATAGATAACATATGAGCAGTGCCTAGGATAGTGCCTGGCACATAATAGCTGCACATCAAATGCTGGTTTCAAGTAATCTGTCCTCTTGGCATAGTTTTATCATTTGCCTGTACAGCAAGACTTGTGTTACTATGTGGTAACATGGTACGCACATAGAAGATGAAAGGCTGGGGACCCCACTGCACAGGGTGCGCTGCTGACTAAGTGTGGGACATAGGAGGGGTTGGGCCTTTGCAGGGGCATTGAGAAAACTGAGGTTTCGGCATGCTGTGGGAGCCATGCCCGGTCACCCAGATGCGGGGCCGAGACTCTCTTCCAGAGGTCCGACTCCGAGTCTGCTGCCCTCCCTTGTTTTCTGCCACTTCTAAAACTGAGCTCTTGGTGTTCACTTCTAAACTCACTTCTCCCTCATTCTGTGGTTCCATTCTTCCCATTACAAGGGCCAAAACCTCAGCGTTATCTCTGATTTCTTTCCTTCTTTCGCACTCTACATCCAACCCGTCCGCAAAATTTTGGCTGTGCCTCTAAAATATATCCAGAATTTGAAAACCTCATCTCCTGCGCTGCCACCGCAGGCTAAGCCGTCATCAGCTCTCATCTAGATTAGAGCTATAGCCTCCTAACTGACCTCTGCTCTCTGCCCTCTCAACCACTAAAATTGGTTTTCCACCCAATAGTCAGAGGAGGCCTGTTAATCTATAAGACAATTTATCCCACTTTCTGTCCCAGGCCCACCAGTAACTTCCTATCTCATTCAGCATAAAGGCCAAAGTTTTTACAAATGCCTACCAGGCCTTGTGTGATCTGCCACCCACAACTCCGTTGCCGCGTGCCTACTGTTCTCTCTCTCTCTTTCTCATTCCATTCTAGCACCTCTGACTTCATACTCTGCCTTTGCACGTGCAGCTTCTTTCTGGATTGCTCTTCCCCCAGATAACCACACGGCTTGCTCCCAACTTCTTTCATGTTTTGCTCAAACGTTACCTTCTCACTGGGGCCTTTCCTACATGCCATTTATTTCGACCTCTGCCCTTACCCCTCTCCAGCATTCCCTTCCCTGCTTAGCAGTTAGCACTGCCCAACATACTAGTTATCTTGTTTACTGTCTTTCTCCTTCCCTTAGAATATGAGCTCTATGAGTGCAGGGATTTTTGTATGTTTCATTCACTTCTGCTTTTGTTCACTTAGCATTTAGAACAGTGCTTGGTCCATAGTAGACACTCATTCAATGTTTGTTGTACAAAGAATGAATGAGTTTCCCAAATACTCTTATGTTCCAGGCCTTAGGCAAGAGACTCTGATGATAGTTTTCTGGTGTTCTACTGGGCATTTCTGTGGAAGGAAGTTTTGACATGGCTCTCAATAATCCCTGTCTCCTATCATTCCTGCTCTTGTGTAATCCCTTCCCTACAGGTGTGCACTGGACCTAGAGACTTGCTTCTAAAGAATAAAATACGGCAAAAGTGCTGGGATGTCATGTCTGAGGTTAGGTTACAAAAGATGGCAGCTTCCATCTGGTTGGCACTCCCCCTTTGCTGGCACTTTCTCTTGCCCTCTCATTTATTCACCTGGCGAAGCAAGCTGGCATTGGTGAAACACTCTATAGAGATGTTCACAAGGCAAAAAACTGAGAGAAGCCTCTGACCAATAACTCATAAAGACCTAAGACTTTCATCAGAGCCTCTGATAAACTGAATCCTGCCAATAACCACGTGAGGGAACTTAAAAGCATGTCCTTCCCCGGGCAAGCCTTCAGATGACACTGCAGCCTTGGTCTGTGTCTTGGCTGCAGCCTTCACAGATGCTGAAGCAGAGGGCCCAGCTGGGCTCTGCCTGGAACCCTGACCCACAGAAAATGTGGGGTAATAAATGTATGTTCTTTTAAACTGCTATGTTTTGTAGTTATCTGTCACGTGGCAGTAGATAACTAACACTACTTTGTCAGGAAACTATATTCCTCTATTAAAGGAGTTGAATTCTCTTTCCTCTCGTTTCTTCCCTTGGCCACACACATATTTATTCTCCTCTCTCTCGTTTGAGACCTTCCTGGCACTGGAATTTGACACAACTTCGAGCCCAACAAACTGCCTGAGACCCTATTAGCAATGCCATAATGAGACGGGTAAACTCTCAGTACCTTCTGACACTGCTCAAGGCAAAGTCATAAGCGATGCTTGTTCGATAATTCTGAGGTGTGTCATTGCCTGGAAGGCCGTCTGGTATTTATAGGAAGCTGAAAGTTAGGCACTGGGGAAAAATGAGTTCCAGACTGTTGCACTATTTTCAGATAGAATCATATTCTCTGAAAAATTGCCTAGGATGTTGAGCTGATAGGAAACTCACCATGAGCTTATGGCTCACTGGGCTTGTATTGTGGTTGAGAAAAATCGTCTTGTCGGGGTTGGGGAGATGACAGTTACATCTCCTCAGCTGGCTGGTGATAGATGTTTAAGGACAGGCTGAAGACGTGGCCGCTGCTGCTTCTAGGTTGCAGCCACTGGGTTGCATTTTAAAGTAAATCACCAAAAAGAAGGTGCTTTGACAGAAACCTTGCCGGGGCTCGGCTCCTTGGTGGCACGAGCTGGTAGACAAAACTAAAAGCTTTGAGATAAGCGCTTGGGAATTCGGAGTCTTCTTGTCTGTCATTTGTAATGGCGAAAATCTTTGAGGAAAATACATTCTCACATGGGAGGGTTTGGGGGAGGTGTGTTTAGTCAATCAACAGACCAGCAAACATGCACTGTGTGCCGATTTTGTGCCCAGCACCATGCTCGGGGCTGGAAAAATAGAGGTAGACCCCAACCTCTGTTGTCAAGGAGTTTGTGGAACAGTGAGGTGGGGGACAAACATAAATATCTAAAGTAGTTGCAAGACGGTGAAATGAAGGCTTGGGCTCTTTGGGAGGCCAAAGAGATAGCAATTGGTCCTGCTTGCAGGGAACAGGGTAGGGAAAATAAAGGCTTTCCTGAGCAGGCAAGTAAATTGGGTGGGTGAGTGGCAGGATAAGGATGTGGGAGGGGGGCAGAGCACATTCTGCTCTGGGTTGAAGGACTGGCCTGTACAAAGGCCCTAAGGTCAGCTGGGCTGGGGAATCAAAAAGTTCTGCAAGGCTGATGTGTGTGAGGCAGGAAAAGAAGCCAGAGGGATGGGTGAGGTGGTCTGGGAAGGTCCTGAGGGCTGGGTCAAAGCTTAGATTCTGTCCTTGCAGTGACAGGGAGCCGAGGATGGGTCCAACAGGGGAGGCCTTGTCAGATTTGGGGTTTGGAAAGATCACTGTCAGGTCCAATATGGAGGAGAGGTTGAGAGAGGTGAGAATGGGGGCAGACAGACCAAGGGAGCAAAGATGAGGACTCCTGTTTCTCGGCCACTCTGAACCATGCTTACTGTTTGCAATTTTGTTTTTTCCTGCTTTTGGATTAACAGCAGCCACTTCCAAGGGACAGTAGACACCTGTTGGGGAGGTCATGCAGGTGGAGGCAGCTGTTTCGAAAACCTAGGTGTCCAGGGCAGATAGAGGTTTTCAAGGTTTTCAAGGTCCTTCTTGAAGAGCACAGTGTGACTCCGCCTGGGTTGGCGGTGGAGTGACTAGCTGTCCTTGTTTGCCAGGATACAGAACTTCTAGTGCTGAAACTGGGAAAGTTTTGGGAAAACTGGACAAGTTGGTCACCAGTGTCAGCAGGGTGACACTGACCAGGCTGCACAACAGGACATGCTGTCCTGGGAAACACAGGTTCTCTTCCTTTCCTACCCTCCCTTGTCTTGCTTCTCAGCCAGACCTTCAGAAACCATGCCACTCTTAAGTTTTTCAGCATCTTTGTCTGGGCCCCAGCTCTGTTCCCTGTCCTCTTTGTGACAAGCACTGGCCACCTTTTAAAGACCCGAGACCTTCACTTGCAGCAGACCCTGAGCCCTTTGTCTAGACCCAGCGCATGCCCTTCTGTGAGGCACTGCCTGCTTTGTTAGAGCTGCCCCTCGTCTGGGACCCTTGTCGGGGGGTCCAGGTCTGCTAGGCTTGGTTCTAGCCCTTGGCCTGGTTCTAATTTCCACCTGCTGCACCTGCCTTGCACAGGCCCTATGTTCTCAGAGCTACCCGTCATTGTGTTTGCCTTTCTGCCCTCCAACAGGATGAACCCAGCAGTACTTGTGCCCAAGCCGGGCCTGTGTGTGGCATTCATGGGACGAGGAGGCTGCTGTGGCCTCAGACAGTGGTTTCCAGGCTATGTGCAAAAATTGGAATGGATGCAGTCAGGAGAAACATTGACAGGATGAGTTTTTAGTGCTGCATAGCTGAAATGAAAACCACCGGACGTGACTTTGACTCTGTCATTGCAAGGCCCTGGCTCACTGGTCCCAACCGTTTCTCTGGCACTCGCCTCCCCACTGCTAAACAGCTATGAGTCGTCTCTGTGCATGCCCAGTTTCCAATTAGAAGGAAAACATGTCAGTCCTTCAACAAATATTTGTTGAGCATCAATGCTGTGTCCTCTCATCTAATTCCCATCCAACGCGAGAGGTCTTGCAGTGGCACGTGTTTGCAATGGTGTTCCTCTCCTTCCTCCGGTCCCCTTCCCAGAAGCCTGCACAGTGCCTGTTCTGCCCCTGCTATGAGAAAGTTCTCTCTCATTCTGAGCAGAACAGTCTCTTTATACTCTCTCTCCATATAGGTTCCACTTCTCTTCTGAGCCAGTGTGATAATCCTTTAGCTTTTAGGAAGTAGCCACGCCCACCTCTTGGCACCTGTTTGTCTTAGTCAGCTCAGGCTGCTGTAACAAAATGCATTGACTGGGTGGCTTAAACGTCGGACATTTATTTTCTCACAGTCCCAGAGGCTCCAAGTCCCAGATCAAGGTTCCGGCCAGTTTGGTTTCTGGTGAGGGCCCTCTCCCTGTCTTGCAGAAGACAGCATTCTCACTGTGTGAGAAGGTCTTGCACGGCCTTTCCTAGGTGCCTGTGTGCAAAGACAGGGAGAAATCTCTCTCTTTCTTCTTTTAAGACCATCATTCCCATCCAATTAGGATCCCACCCTTATGACTCCATTTAACCTTAATTACCTCCCAAAAGCTCTACCTTTAAGTACAGTAGGCCCACACTGGGGGCTATCACTTCAACATATGAATTTTGCAGGGACACCATTCAGTCCATAGCACTGCTCTCCTCCAAATCCGACTCCTGACTCCCACCTGGCCCGAGAGCTCGGCACCCCGCGTGAATGCACTGCTAGGGGTGGTGGTGCTGGCTAAGATGGGGGATTGGGGAGAGGAGGATTGGCTGGTCCAGACAGCAGAAGAGATGAGGAGTGGCTGTATTTTTTTTTTTTAAAGCTTCTATATTCCATAATAGGTACCAGGTACAGCTACAATCATAAGCTCAGCTCATTTATTTGGCAGCTGTATCTTGCTGCTTACTGGAAGGTAAGCTTTGTAGCTGTGGTGCAAGCTTTGTTTCATAACAGAGAGGGTAAGTCACAGGAATTATGCATGAGGGTAGAGGATTGGGGTGGTTAGACGGGGACCTTGCTTGGTGCTGTCACATTGTGGGTGCCCTCAGAACAGTTTTGTTGAATGGATGGTATGAAGCTGAACGTCCCGGGACCCAAGCCTCTGGACATGTAGACCTGCAGGAACGTAGACCTGCAGTGGTAGGAATCTGGCCGCCTCCCGATGGTGAGGTTGACACCAGGAGAGGGACCTAGGAGGGCAGTTGGGTGGTTTTCCATTGCACTGATGCTGCAGGCTGCTGTCAAAAATAGTGGGTGCTCCAAAAGCAGGGCTCATCTTTCTCATCATCAAATAAACACCCCCTCCCCCAAATCCTTTTTCCTATTCCCTTCCCTGCTTTACCAGAAAGAAGTCAAGGGTGATTAAGCTTAAATGTTTCCCAAATGACTGTTTTCTTGGGTGGGTTACCAAACATCCTCATGGCAGCAACCTAGAGCCAGGCTTTCTAATTTGAGGACCGCTGGCAGCCAGATCAAGCTCTGAGATGGGGACACAGAACTTGCAGTAATGGGTCACATGGACTTTTGCAAACCCCATTTACTGGTCAATAGTGGAAGAGAAATTTCAAGTACTTAATAAATTGTTTGCTAACACGTTGTCATGGCAACCGCTCATCCTTGAGGGTTCAGGAGTGGGTTCTTGAGTTGCTTTCTCTGACATACACTTGCAGGGGCCCAGGACACTTGTATTCCTATAAACATCAGACGAAATGCTATTTTGTAGACTTGATTTAAAGGGAAAACTGTCCCCATCATTTTGGCTCTGAGGGCCGTGAGAGGCTCTGCGCCCTGTGAGGTCTACGCAGCATCTCTCCCTCCCTCGCTTCTCTATACTTCTTTATTATTTTTAATTTTTTAATTGAAAAAAATTGTAAAGTTTATATGGAATGTGCATTTTCTGTAGAAAATTGAGGGAAAAATGGAAAAGCTTGCAGAAAAAAACAAAACTCATCCATAAGAACAGAGATGATTCATGGATTTTTAGTTTTATGTTTTCCTATTCGTATTTATGCATCTGTATCTTTTAAACACAATTGGAACAATCATGTATGTGACAGATTCTTTCATGTCCTGTTTTATTACTTAATGTTTTTATTATAAACATGTCCCCATACTTTGGGTTATTTGGAACTCTAAGCTATTGATAATGGCCTGCACTTCAACTACATGAGCAAATCAACGTATTTTACTGGTTTCCTGTTTTTGAACATTTTTGAATTCCTTTGCGTTCTTATAAATATCACTTTACTGTATATCCTTGCGTGGAAGGCAGAAAATATCTTCCTAGGAGAAAATGACTCTATCACATGCTAAGGATGTTAGCAATGACACACGTGCCTAAACTTCCTTCTGGGAATCTTTCCCGCTTGCCAGCCATAACTGCTTCATTGCCATCTTGCCAAATTGATGGACAAAGCGAAAAAAAAAAAAGAGCAGAGGCATGTTCTGTTCTCATGGCCATTTTATTCCAGTAGGTCCAGCTTGGGATTACCCAGACAAGTCCCTGGTATGAAAGGGGTTAGATGTGAAGAGAATCAAAAGATAGAACTGACGCAGCGGGTCCTCCGGGGAGGGAATGTGGTTTTCTTCTGTGTTGAAGCAAACGGGGACGGGTTTTTGTATTGACTGGCAGTGTCTTCCCTGAGATAGTTGCAGGAATGGGGGGATGTTTTTCATCTGGAGAAGAGAAGGTGGTAGGGATGGGCAGAGGCTTCAATACCTGGAACGTAGGAGTTATTGGCACAGCAGAGCCTCAAAGCCATTGTCACACGCAACCTCTTAGTTGGCTGAAGGTCGTTAGTCTGACATCTCTTCCTCCTCCATCTTGGATCCCTGGGCAGTTGTACCCACACTCCCTGCCCTATGCGGCAGGAACACCATGGTGGGGCCTCCCCAAAGCCTCCCTCCGTCTTGTCACTCTCACAGACATATGCCAGACACACATGTTCTAAGGCGCCAGAACAGGTGCACCCCAGAGGTTCCCTCCTCCTCTCGCCACATGCTGGCCTGTTTGTCCACCCCGTAGCTCTCAGCTGCAGGTGTCGGGGCTCCCCACACAGCTGCAGTCATCCGCGTCCTGTCTGGGCTGTGTTCTCCCTTCCCCTCCCTCTGCCCCTCTCTGGGCATCTCTGAGGGCCGCCTTGCCGGGAGCAGCTGTTGATTCAGATTTTCATCAGGACTTTGATAATTAAAATTCGAAGCTCTTCAGACATTTGCGTTCCATTACATTGAAGGAGCAGCTGTTTAAATTTGGGGCAGGGAACCAGAGCCTTGTGCAATGAGCTTGAGTTTAGCTCATTCCAGTCTGTAGATTCACTCCCCTTCTCATCATCCAGACAGAGGCTTTGGGAAAGCATCCCCACCCTCCCTGCCCCCTGCCCCAGTTTATAAGAACACCTGTTGTATGCACACGGTGCTGCCTAGTGGCTAAGAGAATGGGTTCCGATCCCAGCTCTCTTTTATTGGCTGCGTGACCTCAAGTAAGTTGCCTCTCAGTAAAATGGGAAGAAATAACATACAGAACCTACATGCCTAATTAGCATTTGTTTATATTATTAGAATTTTATTTAGTGCCCCTGACAGCTCAGTTCACTGTGTCATACCCAACTTACAGAAGAGGAAACGGAGCCCTTAGAAGGTTAAGTCCCGTGTGTACACACATGCTGGCGGTGAGTGGTGTGCTGGGCTTTGAACTCTGGTCTCTCTCACTGCAGATTTGGGGACGTCACAGCACTGCGTCTTTTCTTCCTTTATGATCTCTGTGTTGCTCCCCACAACTCGGTTTGCCCTTTTTTCCTCCCCTTAACTTCTGAGGCAGTGACTTCAACTCTGGCAGCTGCCAAACCCTGCCTTATTCCTGAGGGTAGGTGGGAAATCTTGGGCGAAGGGGGTTTGTTAATTCTTTGCTGGACCCTCAGTTTTCCTGTCCTTTCTCATTGCTGATATTTAATGTCACGTCAAAAGCAACCTTAAAAACCCCACCTGCACATCGTAACCTGTTTTGTTTTAGTGCTCATGGCTTCATGGCACACACACACGTGCACCAGCAGGGACACGTCCTTTCCCCAGTAATAGCCGTCTATGGGGCCGGGAGCAGAGTTGAAATGACCCCCACTTAGAGTGGCTGTTCTGTCAGTAATAACGGTGGCAGTGTTTGTGGCAGCTGCCATCCTTTCCTGGGAATGTGCAGTAAGCCTGGCTGCCACCCTGCTGGGGCTTGACATACATTATTTAATTCCATCCCCACAACAGCGCTGCAGGTAGGTGTGATTTCCTCTGTATTGCAGATAAGAAATAGGACACATGGAGAGGTTCAGAAAGAGGTCCCAGGACACAAAAGGAGTAAGCACAGGCTGGGATTTTAACCTAGCTGTGTAGACCCCAGGACTTGTGTGGTTCTGACCCACTTCATGATCTCCCCTTAGGGATGTCATCCCACTGGGGTGCACAGCCAGAGTCTGGGCCCGAAGTTCTCTGGAAAGTGCTTCTGGTGGGAGACTTCTGCTCCTCATGCAGCATGTCACCCTGTTAACCTTGGCCACTTGTTGGGTGCTGTAAGCTCCCTAAGGCATCAGGTGCAGTGGGGGGGGGGGATTGCATTAAGAGTTGCTTAGAAAAAAATTATTCTTTGCTACCTGACTCTGATGAAGAAGAGCCCAGAGCTAGCATAGCCTGTTTCTGGGGTCTGTGACCTGGGGAAAGGCAGGGTCAGGGTCCAGCCTGGCCCAGGACAGAGAAGAAGAGGGCTGGGGAAGGACCCAGGAGTGGTTGAGTCACCACCCACATGGGGTCAGGGGAGCTCGTAGACCTCTGAACAAGGCTCAGGCACGGCCAGAAATGGTCCCTGAGACAGGTGCAGAAGCCTTGGCATGGAGGCCACAAGGCCTGAGGATGGGACGTGGCCCCGTCTGTGGATGCAGCCCCAAAGGTCAGTGGGCAACATTCCAGCTAGACTTTCTGCCCATAGTCCCTGAGTTACCTGAGTTACCCATCTAAAAGTTTCACCTCTTTCACACTCAGAGGAGTTTAGCCCCTCTTAGAGGAGGCTTTAAGAAGAGTCTCAGAGTAAAATGATTTATAAAGGCCTTACATGGAGCTGGGGCATCCAGATGACAGAATGCCTGGTATCTGGAATCTGCAGAGGGACCATGCAGTACTGGAAGGTGCTCACATGCAGCTGACAGCCCCTCATAGATATTAGGAGTCCCAGGAAATTACACCTTCTTTTTCTCAGTTGCTCTGATTTCCTTAGGCCAGTGGTTCTCAAAGTGTGGCCCGTGGAACGGAAGCATCCATATCACACTTGTTAAAATGCAATTTCTCAGGCCTCTCCCCAGACCAATGGAACCAGAAAGCTAAGGGGCAGGACCAGCACACTCTGTGACTCTCCAGCTGATTCTGGCTTACTCCAAATCCGCAAACCACTGCCTTAGACCAGTGACACCTGGAATATGCGATGTCACCACTGGTGGCTCATGAAATTTTAAGTGGTCTGTGGTCATCCAAGAGCAATGAATTCCATAGAGAATTCAATTCCATAGAGAATTCTTCATTCTCTTGTAATTCCTCCTTATACAAGGACAACCTCTCAGTTTTGGGGTGTCTGCAATCCCCTGCCTTTCCTACACTTCCTGATGCTCATTTTCACCTAGGAGAAAGTGTGTCTCAGGGTCCGATCCCTAGGTGAGCAACAATATCCAGCCAACATTTACTTACTTTTTTGTTTCTGTTAATTTTGTTTTCATCCTCATTCTCTGTTTATGACAAGTGAGACTGGGTTTCCATTTTTGGTAGTGATATGAAGTTTCTTTTTAAAGTAAATTAAGGGCCAGGCACAGTGGCTCACTCCTGTAATCCTAGCACTCTGGGAGGCTGAGGCGGGCAGATCATTTGAGCTCAGGAGTTCGAGACCAGCCTGAGCAAGAGCAAGACCCCGTCTCTACTAAAAATAGAAAGAAATTAATTGGCCAACTAAATATATATTTATATATATATATATAAAACTAGCCGGGCATGGTGGCGCGTGTCTGTAGTCCCAGCTAGTCAGAAGGCTGAGGCAGGAGGATCGCATGAGCCCAGGAGTTTGAGGTTGCTGTGAGCTAGGCTGATGCCACAGCACTCTAGCCCGGGGAACAGAGTGAGACTCTGCCTCAAAAAAAAAAAAAAAAAAAAAAAAAGAAAGAAAGAAAGAAAGAAAAAAAAGAAATTAAGAAAAAGTGAGTCATTTAAAAAAATTTTCACTAAATATTAGTGCAGGTAATACCAGGGTTTGGCAAAGCTAGTGCCAGAGGCATTAGAGGACTTGCGAAGCTTGTTTAGAAGCCAGCACTTCTGCAAAGACTGGGTTCATGGACCCTAGAATGCTTTTGGGGGGTGATTCTCACTATTTGTGGCATTGAGATTTCCATTGGAGAGGGGCTTCTTTCCTGAAAAACAGTGTGATACAGCCGCAGTGATTCTCAAACTATGCACCTGCGTTGGATCCACCTGGAAAGCTCTTTAAAAAATGTGAGTGCTCAGGTCCCATCCCTGAACTATTGGATTAGAATCCCTGGAGCACAGCCCAGGAATCTGCATCTAACAACAAACTCCCAGGTGATTTACATAACCAATACATTTTGAGAACCACAGATGATGCCGTAAGAATACAGACTTGTGAATCCAGCCAACCCACGTTCAGATCTCCACTCAGCTTTGCCAACTCACCTAATCTCTCTGAACCCCATTTCCTTATCTGAAAAGTGAGGTTAACAGCAGCTGTGTTTTGGGATTGATGTGAGGCTCGGGAGATTTACCAGCTGTGATGTTCTGTGCACATATTAGCTGTTTTGTGTGAGCTCAGCTTTCTTCACCTTGAGGATGTAATTCAAAGCTATTTCACTTACACTTAAACTATAGCAGCAAAGAGATTGAGATCTTTGTACGGGGTTTAGGAAAAGTTTGGGCTCTTGCCAATTTTGCTCCTTGTAGGAGTGCTTTTGACCATCAAGTTGTTGTTGTTTTCTTCTTCCCAAGGCTCGCAGGTGTGGCCTTGGATGCTGGCTAATGTTGCACGGCCTGAGCATCAGAGCGTGGCTGCATGCATGACCAGAATGGGAGGCTGTTTTACACGCAAATGCTGCAGCTTTCCTCAGCTAGCTGTGTGCTGTTTTAAACACAGAGATCTTTCAGGGCTTTGTAGCACAGGCTTTAATTAAAAAAAAAAAAATGGAAGAGTTAGAAGGCGGGTATAAGAGTCTTGGTATGGGAATTCTTTTGTGAGTCCACAGCATGTAGTAAGAATGTGCCACCAAGATCAAAACAGGTGGGTATTGATGCGGGACACTGTTGGCCCAAAGGGCTGAGGGCATCTCTCAAGTTGTGAAGCATCCTCTGCCCCAGCCGTGCCCATAGGGTACCTGGAATTAGTGCCGGGGCTTCTGGCTCTTTCAAATCCTCAGTGTGTGACCTTCCTAAGTCATCTTCCCTTTCTGGGCTCCATTTTCTCAAAGGCAAGATAGGGATCATAATGAACTTGTCTCCTGGGGCTATGATGAGGATGACTGAGAAGATAAGTGTAAAAAGTGTGTTGTCACCTAGGCAATGGTGCGTAGGTGTTGTCTGCCCATCTGTCACCTAGAAAGTTATGTGCAGGCATTTCCTGTCTGTCAGGAAGCCTTCATTCAGTATTAATCACCGAGGTCTTGCACATTGAGGTACTTTGTGGTCATTTTGCTTAGAGATTACAAATTCATGGGCCGTGAGCTCAGATCAATGCACAGACATGTATTCTTTTGAGTATACAGTGTTTTGTAAAAATTGCTATGGGATGTCTTTAGACAGGATTTGTGTTCTTTGGTTCATTGAACATGCTACCCCTCTGTGTTGCCTGATCTGTAGCTTTGCTTATTTATACTTCCTGTGGACCCAGGTCCCTGGAGGTGACCTCTGAAGTTCTCGATTTCCAGGTATAGTCCCCACGTGTAGTGGATGGACATGCTGCAGGTGTGACTGGCCCTCTTGCAGGCACGATTTGGCACTTGTAGGTGTGCTAGGGCAGGGGAGAAGTGTAGAAGGGCTTCCCTGACTCTGTTACAGAGCTTCACCTGTCTACAAAGATCAGCTGTAGGGTCATTTGCAAAATAGCCACAAGTGAAGTGTTGGGGACCACAGGGATGGGGTGCCCTTCAACTTGGGGTGAGAGTGATGGTTGAGGAAGAATTCCCTGAGGGAGCCTTGCTGCTTTGACTACATTTCCAAGGGTGAGGAGATCACAGGGTAAGGGGGGGGGTCTGGGCTTTACCTGCCTGCAGTGAAGGCATGAAATGCTACAATGTGTTTGAGTGACCCTCAGCTAAGCTGGGTTAGGACATGGCTCATGACATGGATGAAGGCAGCAGGGGAGGACTTGCTCCTCCAAGAGTATCATCCTAGATGGAGCAGTTGGGGCTTCCTGCAGGACTCAGAATGAGAATTTAATGAAGCACTTGTTGGTGGTGTTAGCAAGACCAAGGGAACCTACAGGGGATGTTGAGGTACCAGGGAAGATTCAGAGGGACAGGTTTGGAGAAGGGTGGAGGATATCAGCTTTGAGCAGGTGAGACGGGAGATCCAGGTGTCTGTTGGACATCCAGGTGAATATGTCAGCTAGGTACTTAGGTATACAAGTCTGAGTCCAGGAGAGAGGGCTCAAACAAAGACATAAAATTGGGAGTAGTCAGTGTATGGATGCTGTTTAAGGTTGTGGACTTGGGTGAGAAACTTGGGGATAAGTGTAGAGAGAGGAGAGGAAATTCAAGGACCGAGCTCTGAGCACTCTGACATCTGGTAATCAAGAAGAGGGTGAGATTCCAGCATGGAGGCTGAGACGGGGTGGGTGGAAGACAAGCAAGAGAGAACAGTGTCTGGAATCCCAGAGAAAGCAGGAAGGGGCATCAACGCTGTCAACACTGCTGGCAGAGCAAGCATGATGAGGACTGAGAATTGACCTTTGGGCTCAGCTACATGGAGGTCATGGGCAACCTTGAGGAGGACAGTTTCACTGCCCTAGGAGCAGCAAGGGCCTGATCTGAGTCTCTGCAGGTGCAACGGCATGAAATTGGACAACGGAGCTGCAGACACTCTTTCCAGCTTTGTCTTGTTCTAAGGGGGAGCAGAGAGATAGTGAAGAGCATGACTTTAAATGCCTAAATTAGCTTTTTATTTTGAAAGAAATAGAGGTAATAAAACTATATTTCAGAAATTTCGCAAAATAGAGAAGATGAAAGCAATTCTCTAATCCCACCTCCGTTTTGTACCATCGCTGATAAGATATTTTAATTTTCAGCCTCCCGTACTCACCCTCCTCCTGCCCCACCCCGCATCATGCTTATAATTTTTTTAAATCACTTGTAATGTTAGTGCAAGCTCATTTTGTATCTTGCTTTCCTCACTTAACATTTCATCATGAGCATTTTGCCGTGCTGTCTCTTTGCCAGGGTAACCTCGGTAGTTAAAATTTGCACGATCTCATTAGGACCTGTTCCCAACCTCCATATTTCCTGTGGAGTCTGAAACTAATGAAGGGGATGAAGAAAATGTCTGTAAATATTTTGTTGTTTTGCAAACACAAGCACTCTTAAATCCAGTTTAATGATTGCTCAGTTTAATTAAACCCTCTTGGTCTTACTTGTTACCCTGTTCTCTGCACTGATTAGAGCCCCTCTCTGGAAAGGAAAATTCAAATGCATGTCGCAGTTTCTTTTTTCTTCCTCCTCTTCTTTCACCAATGTGAAAGGAGAAATGTGAAAGGAAGAATGTGATTCTGCTTTGTGTCTTCTTCTCAATAGTCTTTTGTTTGGAATAAAGCGCTCTAATGTTTTTGTATGTAGGTGACCACGATCTTTCCCCCCTCCTCTTTTAAAAAATGTACTAAGGTATTATTTCTAGACTATAAAATTTAAGTGTACAGAGTAGTTCACTTTGGTCATCGTATACAATCAGGTAACCACCATCACATCAAGATAAAGGATCACACTCCTTCCTCTCCTTCTCCTCTTTGCTTTCTATCAAAGAAATCCACCCCCCACCACCATGGCTTTCCCCACCAACTCCCTTCCCCAGACAATCACTTTTCTGCTTCTTGATACTATAGTTTTGCAATTTTTTTCAACTTTATATAAAAAGAATAATAAGCCGTGTAGTCTTTTGTGCTTGACTTTGTCACTTAGCCTACTCTTTTTAAGAGTTATCCATCTTGTTGCATGTGTTAATAGTTCATGCTGAGTAGTATTCCAAGGATCTCCCACAATTTGTTAATCCATTCACTTATTTTTTGTTGCCTGTCTCTGAATCGGCTCATTCACCTTATTCATCTTTTTTTTTTTTCTTTTTTATTGGGGGAAAACTACAAAGCATTTACAGTATAATGTTTACAGTCACAATTTATAGTGAGCTGATCTCCCAAAATATATTACCACTCAAGTTGACCTATCTTGTTACATTCAAAAATCT
>CAUYRT010002502.1:0-18099 GCA_963574885.1 Lepilemur ruficaudatus
AAATGAATAGGTTCACATGATCATGGAGGCTGGTAAATCCAAACTTTGCAGATGGAGACTGGAGAGCAGGAGACGCAGGGAGAGCTGAGGCTGTAGCTTGGAGGTCATCAGGCTGAAAGGGCTGTTGCTGCCGGTGAAATCTAAAGGCAGTCGGTTGGCTGCAGAATTCTGTTACTCAGAGAAGGGTCAATCTTTTTGTTCTCCTCAGGCTTTCAACTGATTGGATGAAACCTATGCAAATAATGGAGGGCAATCTGCTTTACTTCAATCCACCTACTTCAATATCATTTAAATGTTAATCTCACCCCAAACACTCTCACAGAAACACCCAGAATAATGTTTGACCAGCTCTCTGGGAACCCTATGGTTGTCATATAAAATTAACCATCACATATACGTATACCATCTCAAAGCCTTGCTCCCCCCATCATCTACCCCTGCCTCCCCCCACCTGCAGAGGTCACTTGCACAGTTTGCATTTACTAGCAAGACTTCCTGCAGCATCATTTATTGGAGGACATTCCCTGACCACACAAGGGAGGAAAGACACAACGGGAAGTACCAGCAAGTGAGTGCTCCAAGGACCACCCTCAACTAATGAGTGGTGGGAGCTGATGGAGAACCTTAAATTCCTCATCATTCGGGGTGATGTTCAGAGACACATTTCACCCCATCCCCAAGGGGAGGATGCCTTTCCTGTCTTGTTTCCCTAATGCTTCACACTGCCTCCTGGGTTCACCTCCCAAAGAAACTACTTGCATCTAATTTCTTGCCTCAGCAACTGCTTTGGGGCAGATCTCCAAAAAATAAAGACAATCTCTAAGCTGGTTCTTGCTATTCCACATTGCTCCCTTCCCTTTCTACCATTCCCTTCTTAATTTCAGGCCCTAAGTCATACAAAGAGAGCTTATGTCTATAAACAGTAGGAAAAAAAGTTGATCTCTACATTGAGAAGACAGAACAAGGAATAAGGGACCACCCCCTTTTCTATCCAAGGGCTTTTTTAGTAGTGCGCACACACACAGACACGCGCACACACACATACACACACATGCACACAAAAATTTGACTGTACCATTGTAAAATAACAAGTAGATTCTTCCCATAAATAGACAAAGGCTGTCCAATTGTATCTGTAAAGCTGAATAAAACCATTCCCAGACGGAGATGCTCAATTGATACTTATTTGTGGAGAACAGGTAAGTGAATGAATAAATAAATGGCTAACTTCCCATTGAAGAATTGAACACATAAGTCACTAAAGCAAGGGCTGTCTCCTAATAAAAATTAGAAAAGCCATTGAACTGAGCATAAGATCCAAGTGGAAATGCCTAGTTCTTGCTCCATCACTGTCCATGTAAACACCCACAGCAAGTCACAGTACTGCTGTGCCTTAACGTGAATCAGGAGTGTCACCCATTCCAGCATTAAGAGCTTGATCCCCAAGTCAGGACAACTGGACAGGAAATCAAGCTCAACAGTAACTGACACTTAACATTTGGCAAGTTACAATCTCTACTGCAGTAAATGCAAAGATGACACTTAACACTTAACAGATTACTATTCAACTGCAATGAGAACTTGGCCTCAAAAATGTAGTTAATCAGGTTCTATACCCAGCATAATTATTTAGGGACTCAGAAATCTGAGGGCTTTCAGTTATCTTTGCTTTCCTTCCTCAAGGAGAGAGGATGATCCAAAACCATGTTCCAGGCACTTTTGTTTTATAGTGTTAGAAACCTTTATCAAAGTGAACTCTTAGTTAGAAATAAAATTTATATATTATAGTATCTTAATTTATTCAGTCAACTAATATTTATCGTGCACCATTTTTCAAAGTACTGGAGATACAACAGTGAACACAGTAGACAAAAAACTCTAACCTCATGAAACTTACACTTTAGAAGAGGAGGTACTCTGGTTGAAGGGTATATATGAGCCAGCAGAAGCAAGAGGGAGGAGTCCCTGGGTTCTTCAGTATGCATAAGAATCACCTGGAACAGTCTCAGGAAGGCAGTTAGAATTTTTAACAAGTATACTCCAAAGTATTTGATGTCCATGACACAGACCACACTGGAGAAACACTGCCCTAGAGTTACCCAGGGCATAGTTTACAAACTGTGTGTCTAGATGACTTCTCCAAGGACTGCTCTTTCTGTCCTGTTTCTCAGTCATCAATAAATGTATTTGATGGATGTCACCATTAAAATAGAAACGCATGAAGTTTAGCTAGAGGTAGTCTTTGTGCCAAAGTCACAGTCAAATAAAAACAAAGTACTAAACCTCATAACTTAGAGCCCCAAAATATTCTTAACAGAAAACAGATGAAGACTTGTTAGCTGCTGTTTAACTGAGTTCCAGAATGCTCAGCATATACCTCTGCACACAAACTTAGCCTAATTATCATAAATATCTCTGTCTGCCACTGTTTCCTATTCTGGAGTAGTTGTTCATGAAAGATGAGCACTGTGATTGATGTGAGTCTTTGTGTCCATTTGTGTGACCACAGTACTTGTCATATCTAGACAATAAATGCCCATGAAATCCTAGAATAAACGAAATAATGAATGGATGAACAAGTGAGTAATAAACAAGCCAACCTCTTCTGCATCAAATGCTTCCTCATCTCGCAAACGAGTGGGTCTCCCTTTCTACATGGTGTCCAGCTTCCCTCCCAAGTCTCAGATTTTAATATTGAAAGAAGAAAGGACAAGAATGAAAAGAAAAGTCAAGCACTTATTGATTGCTGCCTCCAAAAATTGGCCAAAAAGAAAAAATTACAGAATGCTCATTATCACATGGCTTCATAGCTTGTAAGTTCTAGATCTGGCTGCATTTCAAATCAAATCAGCAAAAATATATCTGCTAAAAAGAAAGCTTGTTGTAAGGCAGCTTATAAGAGTTTGCAGGTCCTCCAACACCAGCGTCATATAAAGTTTCCACAGCACACCCTATTTCCACTGCAAAAACTTATAACCTGTAAGGTATTCCCCTCCAAAATTTTATAGTGACAGTGGTGGTGACTGATGAAGATGATGGCAAGTGCTTCCAACTGTTTACTTAGGTATCACTGCCCTCTGCTGGATAGAATTAGAAGTTTCCTGTGAATGTTCATAATTTTCCAGAATCTCTGGGTTCGAAAGGACTTTTAAAGTTATTCTTATCCAGTCAAATCTAGGGCCAAAACTAAAGCTCAGCCATTGATTTTTTCCCCTTTTTCCTAAGGCTCCAATATGACTCTTTTTTTTTTTTACACTTCAAAAATTCACAAATTTGCATGTCATCCTTGTGCAGGGGCCATTCTAATCTCTGTATCATTCCTGATTTGGTTTATGTGCCACCAAAGCTAGCACTCTCATTTTCTTATTCGCTTATTTATCCATATAACCATAGCACCTGTTGAATGTTTTAAACATCACTCAGGTTTGCAGCCGTTCACTCACACGGAGACAGGGAGCTGTCACGAGGGACCAGCAGCAAATGAGAGGACATGAAGACAAACTTCCCTCCCACACAGTGGCTGACCTGAACTCCCTGCATCCATGGCCATTACCACCTGCCCCACAGAGCTCTGCCTGCCCTACAATATCACCCACCAACTTCTCTAAGACAGCACATTGCTATAACGTAGGTGTGGTTTACTTCTTCCTTCGGAGGTGGACGAGACTGTTACCAGAACACAATGGCTTTACTGCCTGATTAACAGACCTGGAAGGAAGGTCAGATGTATTCATCCATTTTTAACAAGTGTGATTAGTAAAAGCTGGCTGTGTGCCAGGCTTTGTGTTAGACGCTGGGGACACTGGAGTGAGTGACAGGTAAGTAAAGGAGCCTGTAGAGGAAGGATACCAGCCCAGGCTTAGAGGGTGGGAAAAGCTTTCCAGAGAAAGTGGTTCAACTGTGAGACCTGAGGGATGAGTAAACATTAGCCAGACTCTAGATTTGCTGGGGAGGAGAGAAGAAAGGAGAAGAGGGAGGAAGAAACAGAACACAACTGCTACTCCAGCAGAAAGAACGGTAAGTTCTTAAAGGCCCACGAGAGAGAGAGATAGAAGAGGGGGAAAAAGAGAGAGAGAGAGAAAGAGACAGAGAGAGAAATTGTAGTCCCTTAAGGAAGTTGGATTTTTTTAAGCCTAGAGCACTGAGTACAAGGTGGGTGACAGGTGCTATAGTTTGGATGTTTGTCCCCTCCAACCTTACGTTGAAGTGTAATCCCAAGTGTGGCAGTGTTGAGAGGTGGGGCCTAGTGGGAGGTATTTGGGTCATGTGAGTGGATCCCTCATAGATTAATGCCCTCCACGGTGGGGGTGAGTTCTCACTCTCTTAGTTACGAAGAGATTTAGGACACCCCCCCTCCCGCTTCCTCTCTCACTGCGTGATCTCTACACATGCCGGCTCCCCCTCACCTTCCTCCTGGAGCGGAAGCATCCTGAAGCCTTTGCCAGGTGCAGATGCTCAGTCTCAAACTTGCTAGCCATCACAATTTGTGAGCCAAGTAAAACTTTTTTTAAAATAAATTACCCAGCATCAGGTATTCCTTTATAGCAACACAAAACAGAGTAAGACAGCAGGGAATAATGAGAGATAAAACTGGGTGGCAAGAAAGGCCCAGGTCACAAAGGCCATGATGAGCCAAGTGAAGAGGTCTAGGCTTTATCTCAGAGTACGGGAGGGACATGGGACAGGATTTATGAGATAAGTCGTGTGATCATATTTTCACTAGAGACAGGGCGCCCAGCTACAGCGTGGGGCCAAGATGGGTGAGGGAAGGACTGGGAGGAGGGAGCCCGTGAGGCTTGCTGTGCTAGATCAAGGGAAAGACAATGGCATCCAGAACTACATTAATGACCGTGGGAGCTGAGAGAAGTGGGTGTTTCAAAAACCATTTATTAGGAAGAAGTAAAGACTTTGGTGACTGATGGGTGGTGATGTGCAATGAATATGTTACCCCACAAAATTCATATGTTGAAGCCATAACCCCAATGTGGCTGTATTTAGAGATGGGACCTCAGAGGAAAAAATTAAGGTTAAATGAGGCCACAAGGGTGGGGTCTTGATCCAATAGGTTTTGTGTTCTTATTAAAGAGACACTACAGAATATGTTTTCTCTCTCTCTTTGCTCACCATGTAAGGACACATGGAGAAACTGGCCATCTGCAAGCCAGGAAGACAGCCCCCACCAGATGCTGAATTTACCAGCATGTTCATCTTGGGTTTCCCAGCTTCCAGAATGGTGAGAAAATAAATTTCTATTGCTCAAGCCATCCAATCTGTGACATTTTGACGTAGCAGTCTGAGCAAACTAATACAGATGGGGGTTCAAGTAGAGGAAACTCCAGGGCTCTAGCTCAGTTGCAATATGACCTGGAGTACCGGCCACTGATGGCCAACAACAGGAGACACAGGCTTGTAAGGGAGGATGAGTTCTATTCTGGGCATGCCCGTAGAGTTTGAAGGACAATGGGACATCCAAGAGGAGATGCACAGTAAGCAATTGGATATGTAAATCTGGAGCTCAGGAGAAAAAGCTAGACCAGAGATGCAGATTTCAGAACAATCAGCATGTAGATGATAACTAAAGCCTTGAAAACAGAAGAAATTTCTCAGGAAGAGAATGAGGATGAATGAAAAGAAAAAAAAAGACTTGAGAACATAAGTCAAAAGACCACCAATATTTAAGGAATGGAAAGAGGGAAAAGAAGAGCTCTTAGGAAGTTTAAGAGTGGAGAGGGAAAATACAAAAAAATGATGGTGGGCAGAAGTCAGGGGAGGGGCAATATCAAGAAGGAGGGAACGAACAATAGTGTTAGCTGTAAGGGGAAATTAAGTCAGGTAAGGACAGAGAAGGGCTGCGTTGGTTCAGCAGTGCAGAGGACGCTGGCAACCTGGAAAAGAGCACTCTCAGCGGAGCAGGAAGGGCAGAGCCAGGTGCAGAGGGAAGGGCTGAATTGACAGAATAAACTCAGAGAGAAATGGAAGCAAAACCACAGGAGAAATGAAGTCAATGCATATTTGCAAACTTTTTTACTATTGAGCTGTAATTTTTTTAAATAGATGTAAATAGTGAGATGGAATTCATTACCAGAAGGCATAAAGAGATACTTTATTTGTGCAATGCTATTTTTTAAATTAGGCTATTTGACAGGTTAGAAATGAGGCCACATTTCAACCTTCTGTGGAACTAGATTGGTATATTTTGTTCAGATTAGGTGTTAATAGAAACGAAGCCTCATGAATCTGTAAGGTTTCAAAATCGTTACTTTTATTTATTTGTGAAGGGGCTTGAGAGCAACTGTAAACACATCCTGACACCTGACAAATTCCAGGAAAGTTCTGTGTGTGGTAATATGGGTTGTCATTATTGTAATTTGGGGATAATAACATGCTGCACATTATTATAATTGAATGATTCCTACTGACCAGAACTTTATCAGTCTATTGTTGAGATAGAAATCTCTGGATTGTAGTGAGAGTCTAGGAGGTGCTAACTCTTTCCTTCCCCCTGGCCCTTCCACTTTCCTCTCCCTCAAAGATCATCCAAATGTGAAGAGCCCTAAATCAACAGCTGGCAAGATCCTAACTAGTGTTTTTTTAAGATGTCTCTGTTGGCCTGTGAGTTTAATTCCTCTGCAAGAAGTCCTTTCCTGCTCTCAAATCCGCAAAGGTATTGGAGGATTCTATCGCTCTCTTCCTCCCTCCAAATCCCGGAATTTGGCCCATCCAAGACCCATAACCTTCTCACTTTCCCTCTGATTCTCTTCTGCTCCTCCCAAGTCCAGGCAGATATCATCCAGTCTGTATACAGTTGAACTGGCTCTAACCACTCATGTAGTCTTCTAAATTGTTTGTCTTTGCCAGGTCTCAACTTCAAAAACAGAAAGTTAAAAACTGACTTTCTCCTACCTGCAGTCTACTCCACAGCAGCCCGTTCTTGTAGCATAAAGGTGAATTTCATACTGCATCAGACTGATGCAAAAGTACTAATAAAAAATCTATAGGGGGAAATTTCAGTTTATATCTCAAAATATCTTGCCACTTAAGCAAATAAAAGACAGAGGAAAGGAAGGAAGGAAGGAAGGAAAAGGTAAAAGCAATCAAATTAATTTAAGAAATTAAATCACTCATCATTTAACAACACAATCACTGGGGACAATTTTGGTATGTATCTTTTCAATTCATTATCTGCTTATATGTATATATACACATTTCTATTATGCCTATCTTTTGCTACCTGTAGGTTGCAAGCTGCTTTATTTAACTTAATAATTCACTTATCCCATGTTTTATAGCATTATTCAACTCTGGAAAACCTTGCTAAATTAAAGAAAAAGCAAATTAAAAAATTTTCATTAATTTTAATGGAAAAATTATGAAATGTTTCATCCCAACCTACCATACCCAATTTTCACATTGCTAACTGAACAATAAAAACAAGTTATACAAACAGTAGACAACAATATTTGAAAGTCTCTGAATATAGTTTACACACTGACTAAAATATAATAAAGATTTATTGTACTCATGAAAGAAAGAAGAAGAGTCTTGTAGTGGGTGTTGGTTGGGAAGAGCTGTGAGGGAGTCTTCTTTTGGAAGATGAATTCTCTGTGAACTATTTTATTTACCAACTTTTCAAACTTTCAGAAATTTCTTCTTTTTGTCTTTTTTGATTTTTTTTTTTTTTTTGGTGAGATAAAGTCTTGCTCTGTTCCCTAGGCATGAGTGCAGTGGCATCATCAGAGCTCACTGCAACCTCAAACTCCTGGGCTCAAGTGATCCTCCTGCCCCAGCCTCCCAAGTAGCTGGGAGTACAGACGTGTGCCACAGTGCCCTGCTACTTTCAGGGATTTCTGATTATTATCTTGCACTCAAATTAGAAATAATTTGGGGAAGAGGGGGTGAGTAAATTCATACCTAATGGGTGAATGCACACTATCTGGGGGATGGGCACACTTATAACTTTGACTCAAAAGGTACAAAAGCAATTTATGTAGCCAAAACATTTGTACCCCCATAATATTCTGAAATACAAAAAAAAAAGTATACAAAAATAATTAAAAATTAAATTAAATTAAAACAGAAACAATTGGACTTAGAACTAAAGTTAGAGCACTAAAAACTACCTTAAGGGCAAAATGAAGGCTAAATCTGACAGTCTAAATGTCATGTATAAAAGGCTAAATCTAATGTATAGAAAGAGCACACGAGATTCTATGGCTTCACTCCTTTGATTGTTGAACATATACAAAGGAAAGTATTGCAGAATCACCTAAAATGGTGCCCAATTCAACTCTGTTTCATATCATTTGATTAGAAACTATTATGTTGAGAAAATTGGTGAACCAACTTGGTTAATATGGTTAGCCTAAAACCATTTTGCTTCTTTTTTTTCAGAGACAGGGTCTCACTCTGTCATCCAGGCTGGAGTGCAGTGGCACTGTAATAGTTCACCATAACCTCGAACTCTTGGGCTCCAGCTCAGCCTCCCAAGTATCTGGGACTACAAAAGTGCACACCACCACATCCAGCTAATTTTCTTTTATTTTTTTGTAGAGATGAGATCTTGCTGTGTTGCCCAGGCTGGTCCTGAACTCCTGGGCTCAAGTGATCCTCCCACCTTGTCCTCCCAAAATGCTGGGATTACAGGTGTGAGCCACTACTCCTGGCCCAAAACCATAATGTTTCTGTTAGCATATTTATTTAGAATTTCTTGAGTGAAAAATAATTAAATTTTTGTAAAAAGTTGTCTGAAAAGTGGTGTAAGTATTAAATAGCTAATATGGCAAATAATCATTAAGTGAACATCATTATATTGAATAAATCTATATATAAAAACATCATTTCATGCCAGTAAATATAATCCTACAGCAATATTTTAGATGGCTGCATAAATTCCATTATGGAAATGTACCATAATTTATTTAAACAATTCAAAATTGTTGAAAATTTAGTAACTTTTTTCAGATTTCATTGTTATAAACAATACTACGGATGAATGTTCTTGTGGTGAAGTCTCCTAAGAGGTTCTTCATATTAAAATATTAGCCTTTTTTTATCTATAGCTAGATCGCAATTCTTCTGATTCCAAAGTTAGTATTTTTCCTCTACATCAAATTGAGCAGACTTGGATCACATTACATTTGCTATACATAGATTCCGTACAAACACAGAAACAAACAAGGAAAGATTCCCATGAACAAACACATAAAAGGTTATGCTGATTGTTCAAGTCAAGAGAATACAATTCTCACTGCAGAGTAATTGACTGACATTTTATTAAATAATATGCCTTTCGGAGACATATAGCCAAGAAAAAAAATTTAGTTCTTGTCCAAATTCCCTTGTCCTCATAGTTTGGACTAGGAATCCCTTTTGAGACACTCCATTCCTGTAAGCTAGAGCCTCCTTAAGAGTTTTTGAACTTTGTTTGCTTAACCAAGTAGGGGGGAAAGAGTGATGTTCCAAAAAAAAATTAGGGTTGGCTAAAATTCTTCTGTCTTTACTCTTGTTCATTTATTGACTTGCAAAGGTAATTAATATGGAAAAACTCTGGCAATCCATATGGCCACAATGTTCTCCACTAATCATGTTACATCGTTCATACACACACACACACACACACACACACACACACACACATACACACGTGTTACCTGGGCAACTGTTTGCACACAGAGGCAGAAATGAACCTGGTGACAAATATAACTGATGCAAGAATCCGTGGCCTTTGAAAGGTAAAATATAGTGTAGCTGAAAGAGTAAGACTGAGAGTGTTTTCCGATACAGAGAAATAAATGGATTCAAATTCACATTTCCTATTCAGCTGTCGTATTTTCCTGATGCAGCATAGGTCCTGGACAAGCAGAGTGCTGTGTTATAAACAAGCAAGTTTTCTTTAAATGCTACCAATCTATTTCAGATTCAACAAGTTCTCTTAACTTCTCTCTCCAGCAGTTTGGGTTTTAAAAAAGTATATATATATATATATATATATATATATGTGTGTGTGTTTGTGTGTGTGTATATATATTTATATACAGAGAGAGAGAGAGCACATTAATGTAATTTATTCATCTTGTTCAAGAAGAATAGAGCAAGGTTTTTATAAATTCTGCCAACAGAGTCCAGAATTGGTAAGGTTAATTGATTTCCCATTTATTGTCTCTGGCATGGGTTTCTTTGAAAAAGAGGTGTTTTGATGTAAAATTCATAAACAGCAAATCAGTGACCATTTCATTTTCCTTCATTCTCTTTCTGAGGAGGCAGCCTAGCGTACGAAAACACTCCCCAGACAGAGAAGTGGAAATGCCAGAGAAGCGCTACCGGTGCTTAACAGACCCTGCGAATCAGTAGTTGCCCTAACCCCACAATCCCCACAACAATCACCAGCAACTTCTGGCAACTGTACACTGCTGTGGAAGCCAGAAGCAGAAAACATATCTCTTTGTCCCACTTCTGAATGCCTCTTAATGACAGAACCTAAGAGGAAGTCCATTGGCAAAGGAGCCTGGGAAATGTAGTTTGTGGACTCCCAGAACCCTCAGCACAGAACCAAGTACGGAAGAGAAAGTGTTCATAGAAATAACAGATAAATAACTACCACACTTTTAAAATTAAAAATGTAAGCATAAAAACAAAACAAGATTAAGGAATTCAGAGAAAAAACTGACAATATAAAGAACATTAGCCCCGAAAAACTTTTTAAGCAATAAATTAGGACCTAAAAAAAATAATAATAATAAGAGAAGGTATAACATACATAAAAACAGAACAAGAAATTGTTAAATAATGATAATCAAAATTAAAATTAAAAGTTCAAAAGAGTTTTTGGAAGATTAGATCAAAAAAACCTCTCACAAAATTTAAAAATATATATCAATAGAAAGGTGTAGAAAAAACAAGAAAATTATAAAATCTACGAAGATCTGAATAATAAGAATTTCAGAAAAAGTGAGAACAAAAAAATAATGAAAAAGAACATAGCAAAGATACAATAGAAGAAAAATTCCTAGAACTGAAGAAAATAATCTGTAGTTTAAAAATGCCCACCAAGTACCCTAAAATTACCAAGTTATGTCATCACAAAGTTTCAGCACACCAGGAATAAAAAGGAGATCTCAAAGGATATAAAGTGAAACGAGATTGTGTATAAAGATTCAGAAATAAAAAAATGTTATCAGACTTCTAAAAAGCACAAATATAGGGAAAAGGAGTGCAAAATGTCCTCAAAGTTGAGGAAAAACTATTTTCAATTTAAGATTCTTTTCCACCTACATCATCAAACAAAAGATAAAGACTTTTTAGAATACAAGATACCTCCCAAAATTATATCTCCCAAGCATTGTTTCCCAAAAAGCTATTCTAAAGTAAATTCCACCAAAAGTAGGAAGTACGCCAAGAAGTCACAAAATCCAAAAACAAGCAGTCAAACCCAGGGGAGAGGTGAGGGGAATTTGGGTGAACAGGGTTCCTCAATGGCAGCTATGCAAAATTGTCATCGGCCTAGAGATCAAACAATCCCGACTGGAACGGTAGGATAAAAGGCTTCCAGAGAGTTGCTTCCTATGGGAAGAAAAACTGATAGACCAGGTGTGACTACACAGAAAGGACATTACAGTCCGAGTATTTGGGGGAAGAATTAAATGATAGGCACATAGAAAACCAAATATATGGGGGAAAAAAACACAGTGGTTACTAACTCCAGAAAAACAAAAAGTTTTGAAAAAAATGAAATATAATTTTATTACACTTTATGGTAATGCTGTGAACAATATTTATGTAATCAAAACAATACAAGTGGTGAATATTGATTTCACCAAAAATATATAATATAAATATAATTGGAGATGAGAGCCGAAGCTTGCATGGCAGCAGAGGGACCACCGTTGATGAGGGGCACAAAAGAGATAAAACCTCCACTATGTAGGCAGAAAAACAATCGAATATATTGAAAACTGAAAAATTAAGAAATATTGTTTAAGCATGTGGATCCATTGTACAGACCATGAAACCAATGTTTTTAAATTGTGAGCAACTTGCCACATGGTCCTACACAGAAACAGGCAGTGCTGGGATTCCAGTCCGAGTCTGTCATGCAAAACCTGTGCCTTCAACTCCTCTGTGTGCTGCTTTCTGTCTCATTGGGTGTCTTGGGTGCTTAAGCTCCAAGTCCCACTAACTCCACAGACTCTCACATAGCACCAAGTTAGGGCTATTACTTAGAACTCACTGCAGAGGAGAATCGTGCTAGCCCAGGTGTCGGTATGACCAGCATCCTCTGAGAATGAATTACAACGCCACGATCCTCTTACCATTTTACAAGGAAATCATTTTAAAATGAAGTATTCTCATTCCTGACTTCTTAAAAATAAAGGTTCTTAATAACTATTAAGCCTCTTAAAGATTCTTAATAATCATTGTTGACTTTTTATTAATGATTCAATGCCACTGCGTTTACAGTGCCACAGAAATGCCCTTTTTCATTTTGCAAGCTGCTTTGGAGAAATGGGTAAGTAAATAGCAGATCTGAAGCAGTAGTTTTTGGCAGCTATAAATTAGAATCACTGGGGAATTTTTTAAAATGCTGATCCCTAGGTCCCACTAAAAACCAATTAAAAGTCAAAATCTCTAGATTTTTTTAAAAGCATCCCAGATTGTTCTAAGGTATAGTGTTGAAAACCATAGGTCTACAATCGTGATTCTCAAAGTGTGGTTCCCAGACCAGCAGCATCAGCATAACCGGGGAACTTGTCAGAAATGCAAATTCAGCCCCAAATTTGAATACTGAATCAGATACTGCAGCAATCTGTATTTTAACAACCCCTCCACGTGAGTCTGATACACACTTATATTCGTTTCCTAGGTCTGTCATAAGAAATTTCCAGAGATTGGATGGCTTAAAACGGCAGAAATTTATTTACTCACAGTTCTGGAGACTGGAAGTCTAAAATCAAGGTGTTGGCAGAATCTCGCTGCCTCCGAAGGCTCCCCCCATTCCTTGCCCTTCCAGCTTCTGGTGGCTGTCGGCATTCCCTGTGACTGTGCCACTCCAACCTCTGCCCCCATCTCCCTATGACTTTCTCGTCTGTGTGTCTGTGTCTTCTTTTCTTCTGTCTCTTACAAAGACACTTATCACTGGATTTAGGGTCCACTTGATAACCCAGAGTAATCTCATCTTAAGATCCTTGACTTCATTACCCCTGCAAAGACATCCCTTCCCCGGGCATTCACAGGTTCTGGGAGTGTATCTTCGGGGGGCTACCTTTCAACACACCACAGCACTCAAGTGTGAGAGGCACTGGTAGAGGAAGGACAAATGAGGAAATTCCACATCAAAAGATACTCTCTTTAATTTCCCACAGATCCTCCACTCTTCATTTTCTCCTCTTCATAGTCTTGTTCACTCCCTTTTCTTCCTTTTATCCACTTGACCGTTATGTGTTTATATTTCTTTTCCACTATTTCATCTTTTTCTCTTTCCCCACATTCCTAGAGACAGAATGTTTCTATTACTTCTTGACTCTTCCATTTGTAATCTCATTCAGGCTAGAAACTACATTTCTATTTTAGCAGAAAACTCAGAATAGTGAAACAAGGCTGCCTTTCTCGGGCGGAATATCAAAAGTCATATTGCACATCAAATGTGATCAAATCTGATTTTAGAATTAGCGCTACAGATAGCAATTAAATGCTGTAGATAATTTGTAATAATTTTACTTTTTTTTTTTACCACTGCAACCAGAGTCCTCTAGTGGCCAATGTAGAAACTGATGGTGAAAAATAAATACTCTCCATCTTTTTTCTTACTTACTGATGAAATCACATATGAGCAAGTTATACGTGTCAGGCGCTGTAGATGTCTATATGAGACACATAGACAAGAAAAATACAAACCTTGTCCTTCAAAAGTTCAACTTCTCCCCATATTATTTCAGAAATGCTGGAATAACATGTGATTGGAATATTTATCAGATTAGAATCTATGAAAACTATTTCAAGTTCATTAGGGTAACTATGCAGACTTTCTAGAGAGCAATATTTTTCTTGTCTGGAAGAATAATTCCATAAGTTTTATAGTTTTTGAAAATGAATGAAATATATAACTATAACTCAAATCAAAAATCCTGGGTGCGATTTAATAAATCACACATGCTGCTATGAAAACTTTAACTCTTTGAAATTCTTTTATTTACAATGTTAATCCTTATATCTATTTTATATTTTAAAAAATAGTTCATTCAAGATAGCTAATTGAGCATGTACATATATCTCTCCTTCCTCCCCAAGTCCCATGGAAATAATAAAAGAAATGTAAACATGAGACTAAATCTGTAAAGAGTTCAATAATGGGAAAGGTGGTATCATCAGACTGAAATAAAGTGCAATTTGGGCAAAAGGCATGAGGCAAGTGTACAGAGGATTCATGTCGGGCATGAGATCTGTGGTTAGCGTAGGGTTTTCCAAGAGCTATGCTGGTATTTACAAGAAAAGAAGGTGCTTGGGGAGGCAGAGGTCGTGGCAGGAAGGGAACTGGGGGAGTGTCATATGAAGAGCCCAACTCCTGAGGTGCTTTCCTCAAAACCTAGAGAAAAGTCTCTTTCAGTTAAAATTTAGTTCTTTCCCTTCCTACGTTATAATTACTTCTTTTAAATCATTCCAACCCTTCAGTAGATAAATTCTTATTGTTATGAGCTGAATTAATTGTATCCCCAAAAATGCATATGTCAAAGTCCTAACCCCCAGTACCTCAGAATATGACTGCATTTGGAGGTAGGGTCTTTAAAGAGGTAATTGAGGTAAACTGAGGTCATATGGGTGGGCCCTAATCCAATATGACTAGTGTCCTTATAGGAAAAGGAGACTAGGACACACACAGACAGCACACAAATAGAGGGATGGGATGACCACAAGAAGACACAGTGAGATGTCAGCCCTCCGCAAGCCAAGGAAAGTGGCCTCACTCGAGACCAACCCTGCTAACACCTTGCTCTTGGACTTCTAGCTTTCAGAACTAGTAGAAAATAAATTTCCACTATTAGGCCATCCAGTCTGTGGTAATTTGTTATGGTATCCCTAGCAAACTAATACACATATTCACCCACAGCTCCCAATAGAGTGACTTAGAGACATTCTTTAATTTATATGTGCTTAACAGGGTGGCCTCAAAATATACATAGCAAAAATTGAGAGAATTGCCAAATGAATTTGTTAAATCCACACTCACAATGGGAAATAGCAACATAGCTCTATGAGGAATTGCCATTTTGAGTAGAGCAAAAATATTAAAGTTGAGGTAGTGACTATACAGAGAAAAACTTGTAACAAAAAATTAGTAAGCACACATCATTTTCAAGCATGTGGGCTGTATTTACCAAAATTTGTCATATACTAAGCCACAAAGTAATTCTCCGCAAACACTAAGAGTTACCGTCGTGCGTACTAGATTCTCTGACTACTATAGAGATATATAGAACTCAGTAAGTAAAATATAATTGTGTTATTTTCTATTGCTGTCGTAACAGATTACCACTAACGTAGTGGCTCAAACAACACCCATTTATCGTTTCAGAGTTCTGTACGTCAGAGGTCCAGGGGCAGCATGAATCAAGTCCTGGCCCCCTTGCCTGCAGCTCCCAGAGGCTGCCCAGTTCCTTCTGGTGTTTGCCACGTCCCCTGCCTCCTCCAATGCACCAACACTCTCAGTCCCTCTCACACTTGGAATCTCTCTGGTTTCTGCCACATTGCTCTGTTTCCAGCCAGAGAAAGTCCTCTGCTTTTAAGAACTCATGTAATTAGATTAGTCCCACTCAGATAATCCAAGATAATCTCCCTATTTTAAAATCTATAATCTTAACTACATCTGCAATTCACTTTTGCCATATAATGTGACATATTTATAGCTTCCAAGGTTTGGAGTGCAGACATTTTGTTGCAGAGGGTGGGGCTAGTTCTGCCTACCACAATAATCCAATGAATTCACAATGTATTTGGAAGTGTTTTAAATCTACAATTAATTAATAGGTCAAAAGAAAAAAAATCAAAGTAAAAATTTTAAAATATTTAGAATTCAATCACAACTTGAGAAAATGAGCTAAACCGGATTTTCCTTAGAGTAAAAGTCATAGCTTAAAATGCTCACCTGCAAAGAGAAGAAAAAATATTAATGAATAAATGTACTGATGCAGAATTTTTATAAAGAACAACAGTCTAAAGTCCAGGAAAAGAAAGGAAATAATAAAGGTACGAGCCAGAATCAATGATGAAGCAACAAAAAAACCATAGAGAGGATCAAAGAAATCAAAAAGTCAGTCTTTGAAGCCAGGCATGGTGGTTGGCATCTGCAATCCCAGCTACTCAAGGGGCTGAGGAAGGAGGATCACTTGAGGCCAGGAACTAGAGACCAGCCTGGGAAACACAGCAAAACCCCATCTCTTAAAAAATGAAAAAAAAAAAAATGTAAAGTCAATCTTTGAAAATCCTAATAAAGTAGACAAATTTCTGGCAATACTGGTCAAGAAAGAGAGAGAAAATAGAAATAAAAATATTTAGGAATAAAAAGGGAGAATGAACAGCATTTTTTTAATTATAAGGGAATACTATAAACAACCATGACAATAAATCAGCAAGATTTTTCTATATATGATCAATAAATGAAAACTAATCACTGTTTTAGAATTTACTGCTATAACAAAGTACCATAAACAGGTGGCTTATAAACAACAGATATTTATTTCTCACAGTTCTGGAGGCTAGAAGTCCCAGATCAGGAAGCCAGCATGTTGGGCTCTGGTGAGGGCTCTCTTTCAGGGTGCAAACAGACACCTTCTCCCTGTATTCTCACCTGGCTGAAAGAGAGCAAGCGCTCGCTCACCTCTCTTGCCTCTTCTTATAAGGGCACTAATCCTATTCATGAGGGCCCCACCCTCAAGACCTAATTACCTTCTACATGCTCCACCTGAAAATACTATCACATTGCAAATTAGATTTCTTTTTTCTTTTTTTCTTTTCTTTTCTTTTCTTTCTTTTTTTTTTTTTTTTTTTCTGAGACAGGGTCTTGCTCTGTTATCCAGGCTGGAATGCAGTTGGTAGCTCACTGCAGCCTTGAAGATTTCAACATATAAATTTGAAGGAAGACACAAAAATTCAGTCCATAACATCTGCCAAACAAAAGACATGGAAATGTAATCTTGCTCTCTAATGAGAAAATGAAGACTTGGGCAGAGGGAGGGGAGTGACATTCATCAAAGAATAATGCAAATATTAATAATTACAGAAATGAAACTATATTAAATACCGATCATCTGATAAAGTCAGTATTGTTATCCTCATCATCATTCCTATTTTATTACTGAGAACTCTGAAGCACAGAGAGTTTTAAAACCTTACCCAAGATTGGTGAAACTAACAAGTGGTAGAGCTGGGGCTTGAAGCCAGAAAGTGCATATTAAGGAGCCCATCACCTTAACCACTCACCTTCACCGCTTTTAACCACTGCAATGTGTGGCCTCCACGAGAAAAAGGCAAGTATCTGATGCCAGGAAAGTGTGTTGAGAACCTGAATGACGGGGATTGTGTGTGGTTAGTGACGATTGAGCTTAGATCTGAAGGGATATGTGAGCCTTCACCTAGCAAAGAAAGGAAGTTTTCCAAGCAGAGTGAACTGCTGGCAGAAATTACCTTTGGCAGTAGGAGCACAGCGTGCAGAAAGAAATAACAGGAGGTGGGAGGAGCTGGGACTTGACAGCCAGAGGGAAAGTAGTGTGGAAGTGACTGGAGAGGAAGGGTGAAGGCTGGAACAAGCAGGACTTTTTATTTATTTACTTATTTATTTATTTATTTATTTATTTATTTATTTATTTATTTCTTGAGACAGAGTCTCACTCTGTTGCCCTTGTTAGAATTTAGTGGTGTCAATGTAGCTCACTGCAACCTCAAACTCCTGGGCTCAAGTGATCCTCCTGTCTCAGCCTCCCAAGTAGCTGGGACTACAGGTACACAGCACCACACCTGACTAATGTTTTCTATTTTTGGTAGAAACAAGGTCTCACTCTTGCTTTGGCTAGTCTCGAACTCCTGAGCTCAAGCGATCCTCCTGCCTTGGCC
>CAUYRT010002508.1:0-53095 GCA_963574885.1 Lepilemur ruficaudatus
TAAGACAGAAAACTTAATCAATAAATGTTTTACGTGTTCTGACTGCTCCGAAGACTAGCCCTTTCCCCACAGCTACCCTTCTCCGTGGCATTCTCTGTTCCTTGAGACACATGCTGAAGTTAGGCCAATTAATAACCCTACGATGGTCTCTAAGTGTTCAAGTGAAAGGAAGAATTGCATGTCTCTCACTGTGAATCAAAAGCTAGAAATTATTAAATTTAGTGAGAAGGCATGTTGAAAGCCCGGGTAAGTTGATCCCTGGGCCTCTTGTACCACACAGTTAGCCAGGGTGTGAATTCAAGGGAAGAGTTCCTGAAAGACATTTAAAGTGTTACTGAGGCAAACACATGAATGATAAGAAAGCAAAACAAGCTTTTTGCCGATCTGTAGAAAGTTTTAGTCATCTGGGTGGAAGATAAAACCAGTCACAACATTCCTTTAAGCCAAAGCCTAATCCAGAGCAAGACCCTAAGTTTCCTCAATTCTAGGAAGGCCAAGAGAGGTGAAGAAACTGCAGGAGAAAAGTTTGAAGCCAGAAAAGTTTAGTTTATGAGGTTTAAGAAATGAAGTCATCTCCATAACTTAAAATTGCCAGGTAAAACAGCAAATGCTGATGGAGAAGCTACAAGTTATCCAGAGGTGGCTACAACAAATTCTCAATGTAGACAAAACAGCCTTCTATTGGAAGAAAATGCCATCTAGCACTTTCATAGCTGGAAAGGAAGAATCAATGCATGGATTCAAAGTTTCCAAGGATAGGCTGACTCCTTGTTAGGGGCTAATGCAGCCGATAACTTTAAGTTGAAGCCAGTGCTTATTTACCATTCTGAATATCTTAGGGCCATCACAAATCATGCTATATCTACTTTGCCTGTGTTCTAGAAATGGATCAACAAAGCCTGCATGACAACGTATCTGTTTATAGCAGAGTTTACTGAATATTTTAAGCCCATCATTGAGACCTACTGCTCAGAAAAATAAATCCCTTAAAATATTACTACTCATTGACAATGCACCTGGTAATCCAAGAGCTCTGACGGAGGTATACAAAGAGATTAATTTTGTTTTCATAACTGTGAACACAATATCCATTCTGTAGCCCATGGGTCAAGGAGCAATTTTGACTTTCAAGTCTTATTTAAGAAATACATTTTGTAAGTCTATATGGCTGTGACAGATAATGATTCCTCTGATCAAGCTGAGCAAAGAAAATTAAAAACCTTCTGGAAAGGACTGACTATTCTAGATGCTATTAAGAACATTTGTATTAATGGGAGGAGGTCAAAATATCACCATTAACAAGAATTTGGAAGAAGGTGACTCCAAACCTCATGGATGACTTTGGGGGGTTCAAGACTTCAGTGGAGGAAGTCATTGCAGATGTGCAGGAAATAGCAAGAGAACTAGAAGTGAAGCCTGAGACACAACTGAATTGCTGCAATCTCATGATAAAACTTGAACAGACAGGAGTTGCTTTTGATGGATGAGCAAAGAACGTAATTTCTTGAGATGGGATCTTCTCCCGATGAAGATGGCTGTGAATATTGTTTAAATGACAGCAAAGGATTTAGAATATTACATAAACTTAGTTGATAAAGCAGTGGTATGGTTTGAGAGGATTAACTCCGAATTTGAAAGAATTTCTACTGTGGGTAAATGTTATCAAACAGTGTAACAAATGGTCAGAAAAATCTTTTGTGAAAGGAAGAGTCAATTGATGTGGCAAACTTCATTGCTGTCTTATTTTAATAAATTGCCACATCTGCCCAACCTTCATTAATCACCATCCTGATCGGTCAGCGGCCCTCAGCCTAGAGGTAATGCCCTCAGTCGGCAAAAGGATTATGCCTCTTTGAAAGCTCAAATGATTGTTAGCATTTTTAGCAATAAAGCATTTTAATTAAGATACATACATTTTTTAGATATAATGCTATTGCACACTTATTTGACTACAGTTTAGTATAAACATAACTTTCACATGCACTGGGAAACCAAAAAGTTCATGTGACCCACTTTATTGCAATATTTGCTTTAGCGCAGCTGTCTGGAATCCAACTCGAAATATCTCTGATGTATGCCTGTATATGCTGATATGCAAAATTATGAAAATATAACTATAAAAGCCAGATTCTTATGTATTTAAAAAGCAATTCTAATAATAAAGGTTATTAGTATAAATGTTAGTTTAGCTATTCTGCATTAGAAGCATAAACTACCCAGGGAAAAAACCTAACAGAGCACGTGCCAGTCCTCTATCTGTAAAATACTTTTGAGAAAAATTAAGACATAAATGGATGGATGTTCCATTTATGTGGTTTGAATAATAAATGGATGGATATTCTATGTCCATGGTTTATGCAAGTTTATACTATTGTCTTATTCATTCTTCCCAAATTGATCTATGAAGCGAACACGAATACAAAACTCTAGCAGTCTTTTCTGCAGAATTTTTCAAGGTGATTCTAGAATTACAGAAAAAAAATTTATGCAATTTGGTATTGGCGTAAATACAGACAAATAGATCAATAGAACATATTAGAAAGTCCCAAATATATGAAATATGTAGTCAATTCGTTTTTCTTCAGTTTGAATATATGTCTAATTGTGTGTGTATGTGTGTATTTATCTTGCTTAGTATAGCTTATCCGATCTGTGATTTGGTGTCTGTCATCAATTTGGGAATACTTTTGGCTATTATTTTTCCTAATGTTTTCTGTCCTGTTCTCTCTTTTATATGTTGCTGGTAGTCCAGTTGCATGTATGTCAAACCACTTGACAGTGTTTGGATGTTCTGTTCTTTTGCGTTTGTGTGTGTGTCTGTTTTTTCAGTTTGGGCAGTTTCTGTTGATCGATCTTCAATTTCAGTTACTCTTTTCTTGGCACTGTTGGATCTACTGACCATCCAGCTCATGAAAGTCAGTATTTATTATGTGACTGTATTTTTTATGTTTAGCATTTCCTTTAGATTCCTTTGAGTTTCTACAGACGCTACCCATCTTATTTGTTTTCTACATTTTTTCTTTAGATTTTGTAACATATTAATCACCGTCACGTTAAATTCCCTGTAGGATAATTCTAACATCTGTGTCATACTGGAGTTTGGTTCTCCAGTTTGGTGATTGCTTTGTCTCTTTGGACTGTATTTATCTTGCCTTTTGGTATGGTTTGTAATTATTTTGTTGGGAGCTAGATGTGTTTTATAGGCTGACAAGTACCAAGATAAATAAGCTTTAGGAGTTGAGCTGTTTGATGCTTTTTGTTGCTGGGGGCAGTAGAGGCATTAGATTCCTCCAGTGTCCCTGCTTTTTCCTTTCCTATTGATCTGGGACCTCTGTTTGTCCTGCTCCTCAGAGAGTCAGTTTCTTGCACTTCTAGCTGTAGTCCATTGTCACTTTTATTGGAAGCTTATTTACATATTAATAGTTCTAAGCTGTGTGTGGGGGTAGGGAGGGATTCTCTAATCTTTTTGTAAATTTGCAGTCTTTGGGGTGCATGGTGGGCTACCTACCATGAGGGTGCAGTTCTGCAAAAATATTTGTGTCCCTCCTTTAGGGTAGAGCTTTCCCCTATACCCTAATCCATTCTCCAGATGTGCTAGTATCCTCTGAAGTCTGTGCGCTTAGAGCCCTCTCCCTGTAAATCATGGCTTTTTTTTTTTTTTTTTTTTTTTTTTTGCCCAAAGTGAGACAGCCAGAGTTTGGATCCCTGTTGGAACAGGGTGGAGTTCCCTCTCCCTAGCTGGGGCTGGATTTCACTCTTGCCATGTGGCACTGCAAGGATGGAGCCTTTTGTATTGTAAGGAATTTTGAAGGGTTGTGGAAGATTTCCTGATGGTCACTGTTCCCTCTCATGGCAAGTGCCAGAGGGAGGAGAGGGCAGAAGAGGGGAGGACAGGAGAGGGAGGAAAGGGAGGAATTGAGGAGTCTTCCATGAGACTGTAGTGGGCAGTGGGTTACTTGAAGCAAAGCCTGAGAAAGTGTGACTTGCCTACCACTGATGACACAGGAGCTTCCCACCCTCATGCAGCCCACAGTCAGCCACTGGGTCCGTATTCCTCATGGGGTCTCATGGCTTTTTTTTCCAGGTTAGCAGATCCCACCTGCTTTATCTCTCTAAGTGCACCTGCCTCTCCAGATTTTGGGGTGATTGTTTGCCCTGTGACCTCTGTTTGCTGAGGGCTTCAAGAAAAGTCACTGATTTTCACATTGTCCAGCTTTTTTCTTGTTGTAAAGACAGGAGTAATGACTTCTAATCTATTTTATGTCAGAGTTGAAACTGGAAGTGTGCAACTTAATTTTGAACAGAAATCTTTAATTCTTGTACAATCAGATCAATTTTACTTTATGGATTGCCCTTTGGGAGTAAAAAATATATTCCTGTATTTTTTTCTATTAACTTTATTGTGTTATAGTTTATATCTAGACCCCTAATATGCTATAATCCCCTAGGGTATATAGTGTAAGGTAAGAAATTGGTTTTATTTTTTCCATATTAAATTTATTTTTTCCAATATTATATACATGAAATAGGCATATATTTCTTTAGGTTTCAGTATGTTGGTTTATCCTGTGACCTTGGCTCTTTCATGGATCCAAGAAAAGTCATTTATTTTTATTATTTGTTCAACTTTTTCTTGTTGTAAAGAAGGAAATGTCAATTTCAAACTCTTCAAATGGTTCCATACGAAGCATAAAATTATTTTTTCTATATCTGTAAAAAATGATGATGGAATTTTAATAGGGATTGCATTGACTCTGTAGATCACTTTGGGTAGTATAGACATTTTAATAATATTGATTTTGCCGATCCATGAGCATACTACGGTTTTCTATCTGTTTCTATCTCTACACAAAGTCATGGAAAGTAAACAAACTTCTGCTGAATGCTTCTTGTGTTAAGGAGGAACTTAAGGTGGAAATGAAAAGATGCTTTGAACTAAATGATAAAGGAGACACAAGTTATCAAAATCTGTGAGACACAGCTAAAGCAGTCCTGAGGTGAAAATTCATAGCCATAAGTGCCTACATCCAAAAGATGGAAAGATCACAAATCAACAATCTAATGATTTGTCTCAAGGAACTGGAAAAGGATGAGCAAACTAATCCCAAACACAGCAGAAGAAAAGAAATAACTATCTGACCATATGGCTGGGCCAATGCCCACCAGTCAGTTAAAACTCAAACACATGAGCTTTTATCATTGTTCAAAAATTCGTCCATTACTGCATAGAAAACAGCATTCAATTCAGCCCATGGAGCCAATTAATTCTTACCTTCTTCAATCAGTCCTTCCATCTGCCAGTCTTAGTGCAGGTGCTTTCTAAACAGGATGCTGTCTGTCCACCTTGGAACAGTCATCCATAAAGTAAACAACTTTTTATTGTCAATAGAGAACTCTTCATGGGCCACTGTTCAGGTCATGATAAGATCCAGCAGCTCCTCAGGTCATTGTGAAGTTTGTTATATAGGGAAAAAGGTGAACTGCCCTTATACATAATGGCTACCTTCTTGCTTTTCCCCAGTGGCGAGCTCTTGTGTAAACCATTTCCATTTTATTATGGGATTCCTTTGGGCACTGCCTTCCTCATTAGAACATTTCTTTGTTGTCATCCACGGTTTGAGGTATTTATTATAGGTTTTTCAGCTTCCAGGGTTATTTTATGTCCTTCAGCTACAGGGGAAGTTTCAATTAAAGTCCAATAGCAAGCTAGTAATTGTACATCAAAAGGAAATTTCCTGGTCCAAAATCCCAGCAGTTATCACTGAGTAGTGTTCACAGGCCTATTTTTTATAAGCCCCAGTCTGCACTACAAACTGTGCTTTTGTACAGCAAATTAAAGACCTGTGTGGGCTCATACAAACTTAATAGTTCCCACTTGGCATTTCCAATCAATATTGGCAGAAAGGCTTTCTGTTTTATAATACTAGACAGGGGAAATTTTCCCCAGTTAGACACAGCATCTGTCCCCATAATACACTCAGGTAAGGGAGACACAATTACTTCACATAAAGTCTCTTCAAACCATATCTATTTTCACGCAAACTTTCATCCCAATCCCATCAAATGTTGCATTCCTATGTCCTCCAATTCTAATTGTACCCCCATTAGGACATCACCAACAGGTTTTAGAACCACAGGACTCCCATGTCAAAGAATCCCAGAAGTGACTCTTTTCCATTTTTCACCCCACCTCCTAATCATTTTACTCACTGATGTGTAATACATATGGCTCTGTGTCCCAAGGTGGGAGCTGAGCCAAGGCGTCTAGGCATTCTAACTAGGCCTTGTACTGATTATATTGGGCAGGACATTTACCTCAGGCAACCCAAGGTCAGATTTTTCATAACTGTCTTTGTCTTCTTTTTTAAAAAATATATTTAGCCAATCTAGGGTGAATAAAGCAAATTTGTCTAGGGTCCTTCAATGTTGCAGTATCAGCAGGGACTCCCATTGGTCCACCTGAGAGCTCTACACCAGAAACTTTGTTTTTACTAAATTAACGTCCACTTTATCCACTCCATTTTTTATTAGTCATTTAAAGATTTCCACCCTGCTGGGATAAGTCCCTTGATTCTTCCTCCCCCACTTTTTTGATCCATTCTAACCTTCCTTGTTATCTATTGCTTTTGGCTTAATTTCTCCTTTTGGAAGAGGCCCTGACTATCAACTATTGCTTAGATTGTCCAGAATCTAAGCTTGGCCAGAATCCAAACTTGGCCCAGTGTCAAAGTTTGCTCCAACATCCCTTTTTATTTTAATTTTAACTTTACCCTTTGGTAGGGGTCCTGAGGATTGTGGCTAATGCTTGAACTGGGTAGTATTCAAGCTTAGTCCAGCTTCAGGATTCACCATGACATTCTCCCTTACTTTTTCTTTAGCTATTACAAATAACAATAACCAAGGGATTTCATATTTAGCTTGTTTCTTTTCACCTTTTCTTATGCATCTGGTGGTCCAACGCTCTATGAGTGGAATACATCATTTCTCAATCAAATTGATAATTTTAACCTCTAGTAATTGATTATAAGCTGCAGTTCTATAGCTTGGTTGACCCTATGGTTAGCAAGGGACCAAATGTTCATAAGCCCTTTCTACTTATCCTTTCTATCTCCAAACAATATATTTCAGTGAGTTGAACATTCTTGAAATTTCAATTTCTTTTAAATTTTCTCTTTTTTTTTTCTGTTTGTATTTCAAAATTATTAAGGGAGTATAAATGTCGGCTGGGCATGGTGGCTCACACCTGTAATCCTAGCACTCTGGGAGGCCAAGGCAAGAGATCACTTGAGCTCAGGAGTTCAAGACCAGCCTGAGCAAGAGTGACACACAGTCTCTACTAAAAAAATAAATAAATAGAAAAAATTAGCTGGGCATGGTGGCGAATGCCTGTAGTCCCAGCTACTCAGGAAGCTGAAGCAGGAGAATCACTTGAGCCCAGAAGTTTGAGGTTGCTGTGAGCTAGGCTGATGCCATGGCACTCGCCTTGGTGACAGAGTGGTACTCTGTCTCAAAAAAAGAAAAAAAATTGATATTTAAGGGTTAGTTTGTGAAATGAACCCAAAAGCATATAAAAACCTGGGAAAATATAATGATATATTTATTTTTTTAAACTTTATTTTTATAATCAGTTAATATTTAATAAAGCTTTTGAAAATGCTTATAGTCTAACATTACTAACTAGGTTAGGAAAGCAAAATGTGTATTATTTATATTTGATTTTGATATACTGAAGGTAAAACTGACTTTACTAAACTTTTTGTTAATAAAATGCACATTTTTTTTTTCTGGATATGGTTGCTGTCATAAACTAAATGTTGTTAATATAAGCGAATCTAGGGGAAAAGAATGAAGACCAGTATAGTCTGTACTAGTTTTTACTTCGAAATGTGCTCCTTCATAAATTGAGTTCAGTGTTTTAGCCATAACTGATGGTGAAGTGCTAAAACTACAATATGTAATTTCCAGATATATATGGGCTTACTAAGTTATAAAAGCATCAAAATTAAGGTGGCATTTTCAGGTGGGGAACCTGGGGTCTTGGGGCCACATGTGGCCTTCTGGATCCTTGAGTGTGACCTTTTGGCTGAATCCAAATCTTACATAACAAATCCTTTTAATAAAGACATTTAAAAGCAATTTAGGCAAACTGAAATTTTAATAGATTTTTATGAAAGAATTGTTCTTTATAAAGAACAAGTTTGAATTTGGTCAAGGAGGCCACACTTGGTGATCTGGAGGGCCACATGTGGCCTTGAGCCCACAGGTTCCCCACACTCACCAGAATCAGATGGTCAATATTTTACACATAAGTTAGTATGTCTTATAATATAGAACTTAAGGTTGCTAAGATTAAAAATATGTACATATGCTGAGATATTATTAAAAGACTACATCAAAGTTGGTTGCTTGAAAATGTTGGAAGACTATGTGGCAAAAAGATATCTCGAGAGCCACTTTCCAATTATATCATAGCTCAACATATTCAGGAAACAGAAAATGACATGGGAGACTAATCCAGAATACATACAGACAACCAAGCATTTTAAGTATAACTTGATAAAGACACAAATATTGCTAACATGGGAATTTTTTACAAGGGTATACAATTTGAAAATGATGATGATACGAAGAAAGATTTTTTTCTTTAGTTTCCTTGCTGACAAATGCAACTAACTCTGAACTGTATAATCTAAGAAGAATCTCATTATCAATGAATGTGATTTGGAGTTAAAGTTTTGTTCAAGAGTATGTTCTGATGGAATGGTGGGAATGTATTTAGTTTAAAGTGCTGGCCCATGAATGTAAACTAATTTCTATCACTGAGAAAGTCTTACTTAAAAAACCGGCCTGCTGAGCCAGTTTGCTTAATGATGTAGTAAAAACATGTGAATTAATACAAAAGATTAATGTGATAAATTAAAAATTATTATCTTTATTGTGTGACAATTTGGAAACTAGTCCTACACAACCATATTGCATGGTGAGGTATAGTTGTCAGTGAATACAATCTTAGTGCTTCTGCAAGTAAGAAATCAGTTTGGTTCAAAATAGTCAAAGAAGTTAATTAGACAGTCATCTTTATAAGCTATATTTGACATACTTAACCATTCTACTATTTCCATGGAAGGATAGAAAGGAACATGTCTTTGGTGACAGTTAAGATCAAAGAGTAAAAAAGAAAGTTAGAAGCCTGAAGGAGGAGAATTCCAATAATAACAATCCTGAACTTGGATAAGGAGAAACTTTATGAGATAAGACTATTAAAAAAGGAAGAACACTCTCCATCTCAAAATAAAACAGAAAATATTTATTTTCTATTATAGTGAGGGGTAAGCAGTATGTAACGGGAGGTTGGACAAATGAGGAGTGAGTTGACTGCAGGATATGCTAGATGTGAAAGAAAATGTATCTCACTGTGGTAAGCCAACTCTCCTCTGCATTTTTGTGTTTCCTCAGGCTTGGGGGCAAACTCAAGTTCAGGAGCCTCTGGAGAGAAGAGAAATCTGATTGACTTCAGGTCAAGATAGGCAGAGGATAAAAAAAATGGCAATTATGATCACTTGGTCAAAAATTTTTACAGATAATTATGCTACACTCCACAACTGAACAATTAATAAGTACATGAATATCTAGATGTTGTATATTTGTAAAAGGTTACCACCAAACATATTACAAATTTGGAAGACTGTACTGAATTTTTTTTTCCTTCAGAAGAAAATCCATACACAGAAAATTCATGAATGTGGAAAATTTGTAATCCATTTCTTTCATGGAAAGATAATTTAATCCACTCAAGTATTAATGGGCACTTGGGTTGTTTCCACATCTTTGCAATTGTGAATTGTGCCGCTATAAACATTCTAGTGCAGATGTCTTTTTTATAGAATGTCTTTTGTTCTTTTGGGTAGATGCCCAGTAATGGGATTGCTGGATCAAATGGTAGTTCTACTTGTATCTCTTTGAGATATCTCCATATTACTTTCCACAGAGGTTGCACTAGTTTCCAGTCCCACCAGCAATGTATGAGTGTTCCTGTCTCTCCACATCCACACCACCATTTAGTATTTTGGAACTTTTTGATAAAGGGCATTCTCACTGGGGATAAGTGATATCTCATTGTAGTTTTGATTTGCATTTCCCTGATGATTAGAAATGTTGAGCATTTTTTCATATGTTTGTGGGCCATTAGTCTATCTTCTTTTGAAAACTTTCTAATAATAAAATGTGTTATACGTATACCGTGGAGTTCCACTCAACCACAAAAACAATGGTGATCTAGCACCACTTGTATTATCCTGAATAAAGCTGGAACCCATTCTACTAAGTGAAGCATCCCAAGAATGGGAAACAAGTACCACATGTACTCACCATGAAATTGGTATTAACTGATCAACACTTAAGTACATATATAGTAATAACATTCATCAGGTGTTGGGCAGATGGGAGGGGGAGGAAATGGGTATATACACACATAATGGGTGCAGTGTGCACCTTCTGGGGGATGGACAGGCTTGAAGCTCTGACTTGGGTGGGGCAAGGGCAATATATGTAACCTAAACATCTGTACCCCCATAATATGCTGAAATAAAAAATTTTAAAAAAAGAAGCTAGGCACAAAAGGTTAAAAGAAGAAAGATAATTTAAGCTTACAATATAAATCACTGGAACTGTCTTGAATATGATTTTCAAAAAACAGCCCTGCTTGCTTTGTTGTATATAAGACTTTTGCTAAAATTGCTTTAAAACGTCTTCTTCTACTCCCATAAACATACCTCCATGGGACTTGTTTCTTTGCTATGAATGCTATTAAAACAAAGCATACAAATAGTTTAAATATACATTAGCCACATGAGTAGTGTTGTCAAACCAAACTAGATTAAACAATAAGCAAACTACTCTTTTGCATTAAAATTTTAAAAATTGATAAACAAGTTATTCATTCAAACTGTGCGCAGGCATTTAATATTAAGAACTGCTATTTTCATCATTTCTTTAAATTAGGTATGATTAGCAAATGATAAGTGTAATATGGAGACTTTATATTAATTGATCATAAAAATATTTTCAATAAATAATGTAGACTTTCTTGATTCATTATTTTATATATGTTCTAATTATATTTATGAAACTATAATTTTATTTCTGTTTAATATTATAAAATTTTGAACTTATGCTTTGTCAGGCTTGCATTTTTATATTTTATATTTTATTTTACAAAAATTAAAAATAAAAATAACATTTTTTATTTTACAAAAATATTAGGCATCAATGGGTTGGACTGGAAAAACAACAACAGCAACAACAACAAAATATAGTCCTTCAGTACCTGTCGTTTGAGGAGCACTGACATATGGCATCTTTACATGATTTAGGAAAAATCACTCTTTTTAGTCAGATACAGTCCATAACCAAGAGCAAAACGTTTAGAAAATAGAATGAGAACTTATTTCATCCCCACTCCATGGGGTGCCATTTTGAAAGGAAGAGCCTGCACAATTGTACTCAGCTATGCACAGCATGTATTTCATAAATGTAATCACACCAAAAGCAATATTTCTATTGTTGTTAATGTTGTTTTTCTTATATTTCCTTTGAGTACAGAGCCTAACCTTGCAAAACGTGTGAGTAAAACACTAGAAAAGCACCTTGTAGAATTGTCATTATGAGGCTGCCCCTGTACCAATGTCTAGTTGAAAGATAACAATAGAAGTTGATGTTGGAATCTTTTGTTGCATTGTACCAGAAGCAATGGAATCAGAAATAAGCTAGGACAAAACTTAAAGGTCAAATTCTGGAAAGGAATTATTAAACACATGGTCTGAGTACCTAAAAGTCTTATGTCCGAACCATATTTACTGTTTGTACTTCTGAGGCACTGAAGTTATGTCTGCTTGAAAACTAGCTACTTAAAAATTAATGAAGAAAGATTCTTTTATAACCTTCACAATCAACAACATAGAGCATAACTTAGTCAAAGCAATTCACAGTCGATATATATTGCATATATAACACGTACACACACATTCAGTAAGAAACACAAAAAAGCAATGGATGACAACTTGAAGCTTCAGCTTTAAAGCCGTCAAGAAAATAAAAAGGGATGCTTCCCATCCAGCTGAGACAATCTGGTCAAGATATGGATTTGATAAAATCCTGAGAACTTTGAGAGAAAGCGAGAAAGAGAAAGATACTTTGTAAGCACAGAGTATGGGAAAGAAAAAACATATTTAAAGATTTGTTTATTTATTCTTTCAAAATATATCCATTTATGTATTGTGAACAATTGACTTTTTTCTAGTCTGTCAAGTATAGAAATCTTATTTAAAGATTTTCATCTCAGTCATTTCTCATAGGCACTCAGATCTCTATTCCAACAATATATAACCAAATGCAAACTTATACACATAAGTTTATACTCCTCAAACTGAGGAGAACTGTCTCAACCCATCAAGAAAAAACAAATTTAAAAAATGAGCATTTAATGTATAAGAACCTATTAAACTGTAACTACCTTCTAGATCAATGTTCCTTAAAAAAAAAAAAAGGAAGCATGCTGGTTTAGTGGCTTAGGCCTGTAATCCTAGCACTCTGGGAGGCTGAGGCAGGGGTTGAGGGTTTTGGGGGCATAGAGTGGGAAGGATCACTTGAGTTCAGGAGTTTGAGACCAGCCTAAGCAAAAGCAAGACCTCTATCTCTACAAAAAATAGAAAAATTAGCTAGGCGCAGTGGTGTGCACCTGTAGTCCCAGCTACTTGGGAGACTGAGGCAGACGGATTGCTTGAGCCCAGGAGCTGGAGGTTTCAGTGAGTTCTGATGATGCCAATGCACTCTAGCCCAGACAACAGAGGGAGACCCTGTATCAAAAAAAAAAAAAAAGGTTTCTGAAGGGTGGAGTCAGAGCAGGAAGCATGCAGGGTACTGGTAGTGAGTGACAGAAACCCTTAGGTAGTAAAGACAGAATTTCTAGAGGGTGTATATAATTTTAAAAATTCCCCTCAAATAATTCTGTTATCCTTGCCCTGTGGGTGATGGTATACTACTCTCATGTGACATTAGAATAATGTTTCCTAATTCCTTATACTTTCGGCAATTTCTAAATATTAAAATTAGTGATCCTCCACCATTATGTAACCCTTAGTAAAACTATGTAGGTAGTTTTCATTAGTAGATGCTAAAACTGTTGGGTGAAACTTAATGGGGAATCTTATAATGAAGGGGTTAGCTTGACACCACCTGAACCCACTCATCGACCTCCGGAGATCTAAAATTGGGACAATAGGAAGTATAAAGCATCACATATTGAATAAATAAATAAATAAAATCAGTGATCTTCACGATATAGTAGTAATAGGCACATAATCTGGCCATCTACTGGAGTCTTAGCCGGCTAAACCCAGAGCATCTGACAAGTTTTGACCTGCTTGATGAAAATTCTATCTCAGAGGGAAAGGGAAGATGTCAAAACTCATCCTGGAAGTGGCAGAAACTAGTATGTTAACATTTTGTGTTTTTATAAAAAGAAAAATGTATTTGATTATGTATTTGATATGCTTTTATAGTAATTTAAAAAGTCTCCATAAGGAATCTCCACACGAAGGATCTGGTTACACTGGTTGCCTCTGGCATAGGAAGGTGGATGTCTGCGGTCAGGGAAGGTGAGAGATACTTATCACTGTTTGATTTTGCAAATTTTGAGCTATACAATATTGCCTACTCCAAAAAATAAATTTTAAAAAATTGAATACCAAAAAAAAGAGAGTAAGAAAAAGTTCCAAAACAATACTCAAGCCTGGTAACAGTGTATGAACTTTTTAAGATACACCATAGAACTTTGTACCTTTATTAAACTGTTTATATTGTACTGCAATAATATACTATGAGAAGATCTCTTAAGTAACCTGTCAGATTAACCAGAAGCTTCCATACTGTCTGTGATACCCGAGACTCACCGAATGCTCCCAGTTGAGAGAATGCATTCTTGTGCCCCTGTCCTTGGCTCCTTCCACCGAGAGTGTGTGTTTACCCATAGTTTGTTGGGTTTGTACTCAACCTGATCATGTTGGCTGTACTTGATCTTTTAAAACATGTAACTGAATTAAATATTATTAAACTGATTAAACATTAAGTGTGAAGTAAAAAACATAAAATTAAATAAATAAAATAACTGATCCTTTGAAAAATAACTCAATATGCTTTTTAAAATAGGCTCTAAACTTGGTAGACAGTTAATAAAATATTAACCAAATGATAATTTGTTGGAAGAGTTAGCACAAAGAGGATTTATTACTCAATAATAGGTTGTATGTCCAGCATCAATACTTCACACAAATGGGGATCACAACAAAAAGTGTGTTTAGGATAAAGTTTCTATTTTCAGAATAATGAACAATCTAGTGGGATGACAAAATGAGCATAGGGAGCTGCTGAAGAGTTCAAAGAGTTAGAATTTGAGAACAATTAAATGTTAAACTGTGTCAGACAACTTGTTAAAGGTGAAGCAAATGAAAATGTAATGAACATCCATTTTATGGGATGCTTTTTGTTTATCATTTGTTTTTTCCTCACACAACAATCCTAAAGACAATGTGTTACTCTTTTTGTATTGATTGATTCTAGGTGACAAAACAGTGTGTGTGTGTGTGTGTGTGTGTGTGTGTATGTATGTAGTTAATATTCAACTGACAGTTCTGGTCAGGAGATAGCCTATGTTTCGGCCCTACTGCCAAATGCACCTAGGTTTCCAACCATCCCTCCCTACAAACTCCTCAGACCTCATCACAATCCAATCAGAGGAAGAGCACTCAGGACTATGTTCAAGTGCTAGAACTTTCATCTCTTCTTTTTGGACCATATCCATGTGTGATAGCAAGCTCCCAAGATGCCCCAGTGATTCTTGCATTCTGATATTCATAGTCTTGTTTAGTCTCCACTTACATGAAAGCTGTATGGCCAATAAAATATTGAGAGGTGACAGTGTGCAACTTCTGAAGCTAGGCCATAAAGGGAATTTCAGCTTCTGAATTGCTTGCTGAGGAAAAACAGCTACCATGCCATTAGGAAAACTGAAGTAGCCTTGTATTATACATAGGCCTGCATGGAAAGGTACTGATGAGATTCAGGACATTCTACCCCAAAATATGATAATTCATCATTTGAGAAAACAGGAGAAGCAGGAACATCACTCTCCCTTCCCTCTGCCCCTTCTCTTCTGAAGCAGGTCATAAGATTCTCATTTGAGATGTCCCCGTCCTATACTCGAAGAAACATCCTTTTCTGTAGACACAGATACACCAAGAAGACTCTGAACAAGCAGGCCTTGTTAAGTTTGCCCCAGTTTATTATCACTAGATCATACATTTTTGTCCTCTCATGATACTTTCCCACAACTATCCACTCTTTGTCAAACCTAAACATAAAAATACACATTTATCTATTTCTTTGGGTCTTCATTTCTGAAGGCTTCCATGTCATGTAAGACTTACATTTAAAATAAATGTGTATGCTTTTTCTCTTGTTAATCTGTCTCTTGTCATGTGTGCCTCAGCCATGAACCTTGCCATATGAAAAAAAAAAAGATATTTATTTCCCCTATAGGACTAAGATTTCCCACCACCATCCAGCATTAACTTTCCAGCCATGTAAGTCAGTCATCTTGGAAGCCAATCCTCCAGCTCCAGTCATGTGTTCTGTTGATGGCTTCCCTGGTTGACATCTAAGTGCAATCTCATTAAAGACATCAAACCAGAACTGCCCTTGCAAACCACCCCCAAATTCCTGACCCACAGAAATTGTGAGAGAGAATATATGTTTATTTGTGTTTTAAGGTACTAAGTTTTAGATAATTTGTTATATAGAAATACATAACAGATACAAGTTTTTGTATTTGGAAGTAGATTGCTGCCATAACAAAAGCTTAAAATGTTGAGGTGGCTTTGGGCTTTGGGATATAAGTATAAGCTGGAAGTACTTTGCAGAGAATGCCAGTGAAAGCCTTGTAGGGGAGACAAATCTTTTCCTCTACCCTCTTAGTTTTATGAATGGAAACCTGTGAATGAAACTGACAATAGACTTATTAACAGGAGAAAATGTATATAAACTTTGTTAATTTTTAATTTTGTATGCAAGTGAGCATCACAGAAAGAAGTGACTACCCAAAAGAGTGGTGAGATTTTATATTTTATATACCACCTTAATAGGGGGAAAGGAGAAGGACAAAGGTCACTTAATGGGAGAGTAAATTAATTTTAGGAACTATAAATGCACCCTTAGAAGAATAGATGGGAGATATGACAGTCTGTGACAATGTCTGTCTAGGGGTGATGTCAAATTCTCATATCCTCTCCTGTGATAAGAGTCAATCTTCCTTGACTGATGAAACTCCTGGGAAGTGGATTTTTGACAATGGAGTCCTTTTTTTTTTTTTCTTGGAGGATCTGTTTTTAGGCAGATAAAGGGAGTTCGGAGAAAGCTTCTTCCTGCATCTGTTGATTCTCAAATGTCTTCAGCTAAAAATAATTCTTATGTTACATTAGGCACATTCTGGACCCTATCAGCCTAAAAAGTCTCAAAGAGACTGTTAGCAGAAGCCTGATGATGCTCAAGGAAGCTTTTTGGTGAAGTCTTAAATGAATGTGAAGAAAATATTATTGGAAAATAGAGGAAAGGAGATCCTTGTTTTGTACTGCAAAAAGTTAAGCCACGCAGGAGCCTGTATTATCATGAAAGTTAGGATATATGCCTAAAGAATTGGGCAATCTAGCCAAAGATATTTTTAGGCACAATGTTGAAGATGTCATCTGGCTTCTCCTGTGCTGCACTGTTGGATTTTTAATGTTCTTCTTTATTAGTTATAACCCAAGTGTACACACAACATATTATATAATATATACAGATTAGTTATTAATATCTACATAATAATAACTGTGTTTGTTTTTCTCATCTCTGTCCTTACCAGTGGGGCAATATAATAAAAGCCAGATGGAAGAATCTACACAAGTAGTGAAAAATAATTTTTCCCTGCTTATGTATTGGAGAAAGGAGGAGTTACTTCCCCTCCTTTCCCAAAAGGAAGAAGAAAAAAATGTTTGCTCCTGGAAATAGGATGGAAAAATCCTAGGTTATTATTCTCATCTTTCTAAATATAAATACATCTCTCCAAGGGCCTTGATGTCAATGGCTTTTATGATCTAGAGTTTTCTCCATGTTTGCAGGCCTCATTTTTCCTTGGAATGTAAACACATTCCTACAGAGTTAGGCAAATCTTTCCGGAGTTCTGTCATTATCTATACAGTTGTAAATTAACTTCCTAAGGGTTGCTCTTAGTTTAGGATCCAAAGCTTTTAGCAAAATTTATTTCAGAATGCCCCAAATCTGCATGAACACAAAAATATTTTCTGCAAACCTCGTAATTCCACCCCATTTTTGCCTTCTGGCAAATTTTTCCATAACATGCCACGCTATCAGTCATCTTGTTTTAATCTGACCAACAGGGGCTAGGACCAATATGTTCAGTTTGTTTTAAACAATACTTATCCAGTTATTGCCAGAAAGACTCCAAAGGTAAAATGAGGTCAAATCTGTAGTGTTGGTCTCAGAAACACTTTTCAAGGGTCTTGGGTTTAGTTAAGTGAACAAATCTCATTAACTGTAAAGGTCTGTCTTAGAAAGCCCATGGCTTCCTCCTTAAGTGTCTGTATTAACTTTGTCCAACTAGCCAGAAGCATATACCCAGGTGCAAGAGGATATATTAATAATTTCCCCAGACTTCACTTTGGCCTGCAAGGAAGAAATCTATAGTAAATTCTGTTATCTATGCAACTCTGGTCAATGAGGTAAAGCTGACTATTGAATGCCTTCCAGACAGAGGCAGGGTCATGAATCACTTGCAATAAAGTCCAAAACATGCTTCATATCACTTTTCTAATGGAATAAGTCCTATTATAGGAAAACAGCCCACAGAAAACATCTCTGAACAGAGAAGCAAGGTGGGAAACAGCATGGACCAGGGCTCCAGAAATACTTTCTAAAAAACAAGAGCTCATTAATATTGCTCTTCCTCCACACTTTTCAGAGATTTAAGTTTTACCTTCCCAATGGCATAGTCTTCCTTTCCCCCCATTGTTACAAAATCTGGGTGTTACATTTTATCAACTCTAACTATACAGTTTTTTCCAGTTATCTTCTATTTTCAGAACTTTTGTTCAGAACGCTCTGGTAGAAGACACACAAAAACTTTTTTATAGAAGGACATTTTCATACAACTTCAAGCTTGAATATGTCAGCTCCCTTTCCAGCCAACCTGACCTGAGGTTACTATTATAAGAAAAAAAGACACATCAAGCCCAGGGCAATGATCTGGTCAAAATTCTTAGTTTTATTTTATATTTTTTTCAGAATTTAACTATATTGTTTGGACTCAGAAAACAATACCACCAAATAAAGACCTTAGATGTAAAAATTTTTCTCTGACCTTCTCCTGCCCTCCTGTCTCTTAGTCCCATTCTTCTCCAAGGCTAACCACGAAAACTTGAATCATTCTTTCCTAAGGTGGATCATAGAAACCAGAGTCCCCTTTCTTGAAAGCCAGCCATAAAACCCAAGATTACGTTATGTAAAACCTGGCCATAAATAAATTATCTGACTTATTTTGTTTGGCTGTAGTCATAAGACACCCATTGCAGAGAGGACCCTGCCCCATACCGAGAAGGAAGAAATGTGTGTTCCAAGAGGCCAACAAGAATCTAGACAGACAGACCTTGCTGGGTTTTCCCACTCAGTCTATTAGCATTTGATCATATCCTTTTTGTCTAATCATATTTCTACACAGCTATCTATACTTTGTTGAACTAAGCATAAAAATGGACAAATTCCCCTGTATCTTTGGGTCTTTATTCTGAAAACTCCTGTAACATTAATTAAATTTTTATGCCTCTTCTCCTATTAATTAATTTGCCTCATGTCAGGGATTTTTCAGTGAACATTTGGTGCCAGGGAGGGTTGAAATGGAGGTGAAAGATCTCTACAGGGAGAACTACAAAACACAGAGGAAGGAAATAGCAGAGGACGTAAACAGGTGGAAAACCATACTGTGTTCAATGGTTGGCAGAATCACCATTGCTAAAATGTCTATACCACCCAAAAAGTGATCTATAGATTCAATGCAATCCCTATTAAAATACCAACATCATTTTTTGTAGATGTAGAAAAAATAATTCTACGCTTCATATGAAACCAGAAGAGATCCCGTGTAGCAAAAGCAAAAAGAACAAACTGGAAGGCATTAATTTACCAGACTTCTGGCTATAGTACAAGACTATAGTAACTAAAACAGAATTTCAGTGGCACAAGAACAGAGACATAGACCAATGGAACAGAACTGAGAACCCAGATATAAAACCATCCTAATATAGCGATGTAATCTTTGACAAAGCAGAAAAAAAGTTACATTGGGGAAAAGAATCCTTATTTAATAAATGGTGCCGGAAAATTTGGATAGCCACATTTAGAAGACAGAAACAGGATCCGCACCTCTCACCGCTCACAAAAATCAATTCACAGTGGATAACAAACTTAAACCCCATGCATGAAACCATAAGAATTCTAGAAGAAAATGTTGGAAAAACTCTTATAGACATTGGCCTAGGGAAAGAATTTATGAAGAAGACCCCAAACACAGTCACAGCAACAACAAAAATAAATAAATGGGACCTGATCAAATTACAAAACTTTTGTACAGCCAAGGAAACCATCATCAGAGCAAATAGTGTACAGAATGGGAGAAAATATCTGCATGCTACACATTCAATAAGGACTGATAATTAGAATCTATATAGAACTCAGGTAAATCAGCAAGAAAAAAATCAAACAACCCCATTAAGAGTGGGCAAAGGACATGAACAGAAAGTTTTCAAAAGAAGACAGAGTAATGGCCAACAAACATATGAAAAAATGTTCAACATGTCTAATCATCAGGGAATTGCAAATCAAAATCACGATGTTATATCACTTAACTCCAGGGACAATGGCTTTTATCAAAACATCCCCAAACATCAAATATTGGCATGGATGCAGAGAGATGGGAAGACTCATACACTGCTGGTGGGACTGCAAACTAATACAACCTCTATGGAAATTAATATGGGGATACCTCACAGAATTCAAAAGTAGACCTACTATATGTATACCATGAAGATCAACTCAACCACAAAAACAATGGTGATCTAGCACCTCTTGTACTATCCTGTATAGAGCTGAAGCCCATTCTACTAAGTGAAGTATCACAAGAATGGAAAAATCAGAACCACATGTACTCACCATCAAATTGGTGTTAACTGATCAACACTTATGTGCAGGCATACTAGTAGCATTCATCTGGTGTCAGACATATGGGGAGGGGCAGGAGGGGATAGGTATATTCACACCTGATGGGTGTGGTTGGTGCTCACCATCTGGGGGATGGACATGCTTAAAGGTCTGACTTAGGTAGGGCAGAGGCAATACATGTAACCTAAACATTTGTATCCCTGTAATATGCTGAAATAAAAAAATCAAAAAAACTTACAATTTCCCCAGAAATATTAATTACTGGAAATAAAGAGAATAGACTTTCAACCTAAAGATTGATTCTGCATAATAGCTACCTTATGAAAAAGAATTAACATTTCTGTTGGCTTCTTGCCACAACCCAGAGTAAGCTTCATGTGGTCATTTTATTGCCAAAGCAATCAACACAGTAAAGTCTCAGTAGGATATCATTAGAGTTCATTCTAAATGGCTGGCAGATTATTTAGTATTGCCCCATCTGGCTCTCACTCCACGTAGTTTTTACCAATTGTAATCCATAGAAACCAATTATTAACAAGTTTCTATAGAATTATTGGGCTTAAAATAAGTAAATAAAAATGTTTTATTTTCCCCACATCTCATGTAGATATAGAGTTTACTTAACTTGCATAAACTTTTTCCAATTTTATTTTTCCTTAGTTCTTGACATTAAACACTGGTTTTCAGTAGCCTATTTGCATTTTTATTTCTATGTCATTTCACATGAGCATTTGATGGAACCTCAAATACTGGAAATACTGTGATTAACCCTTAAATTCTGCTTAGTTTGCCTGCTCAGTTCTCATTACTATCTTCTTAACACGGTAAGAAAGGTGACTAAATGGAAGTAAAATTTAATCAAGAGATTTCGCTGTGTGTTAGTGACTCCCTTGAAATTGTGGTAGAAGTGGAGATTATGTTCCTTGCTTTGCTTAATGTGAAGAACTTAGGTTTTCAGGGAAAAATCATCTTGAAGACAAGATTGTCTGCCGAAATGTGCAAAGTGACAGCTCCCAAAGGCAATGGAGTATAACTTAAAGAATTTTAACCACTTAGCTTTCTCCTGATATAAATACTTGCCACAAAACTTTAATCATTTCCATATTAAGCACAAAATTTTTTATTACACATTTATTTTCAAAATGTTCTTATCTGAGAGCATGATTGGCAAGTGCTATGGTGTAAAATACAGCTATAATTAGATATATATATTGGGGAGCATTGGTATAATTACACATACTCTTTAGAATCATTATTTTAAGGCTTGTTAATTTATTTGCTTTATTAGATTTGCTGCAGGATATATTCTGATATTAAATGCAATGAGAATTTTTTTTCTTCAGATTTAAGAGTAATACATATTGTCATGCTCAGGTTTTCTGAAAAGTCTCGACAGTTACTTCCAAAAGAAATCATTAAATAATATTTAATTTAAGTTTTGAATGCTAATTAAAATATGTTAATCTTCACTATTTTGGGATAAACAAAACAGAGTGCAATGTTTGCCTTAAAATAATTTTATTGACAAAGCCTTGACATCATGAAATGCCAAAGCTTCAGATTTAGTGAAAACCTTACAGTGTTTTGATGAATTTTGAAATTTCTGTATGTGTTCCACTTGTTTTGGTAAAAAAGTTCACTTTATTATATTCAACATTTTTTCTCAACATTACACTCCGGCAAGCCAGGTTCCCAACCAGAAACTGAGGTAAATGAAAGCATATAAAATTGTATTATTTTTAATTTTCTCTAAATCTGAAGGTATATTATTGTTAGTTTAATTAAATATCACTGAGAACTGACTTACTATGTAACAAATCTCTAAATTTTTAGTAAAATAATTTCTATTTATAAATTGAAAATGCTGATTTTAACCTTTTGTAAGGCCAAGAGGACAAAAGGGAAATTCTTCATTATTTTGAGTAAAACAAATAGACATTTAAGCTTACAGATGCTTATTTAGTATTTGTATATCATCAGTTCAAAAAGGCAAACAAAATGAAATATACATTGTTTTGTCTTTCAAACAGCTGTTACAAATACATGGGCAATTACTACACTGTGACTTCATTACTTTCAGGTGGTTACAACAAAATATTCTCCACAAAAACTTTCTTTCTCAGAAAGCAAATATTAGGAGCACTTTGAAATATTTCTTTAATTTCCATCAAGTTGTAGAACAATGAAATATGCAAAGCTTATGAAAAGCTCAGGTTATCATTTGACTCAACATAGTGGGAAGTCAGCATTTGATTTTATATATAAAAAAATTATCTAAACTACTAGGCTCCATGTATACTTCAATCATCCGTTATAGAGCTTTCTGCATTGAAAATTAAGATATGATAACCTCTACTTTCATTTTTTACACTCTTTCCTTTAAAAAAAAAAAACCTCAGGCTGCTCCTCACTGGAGCAGTCCACTCTCTACTGACTGAGAATGTACTATACTTTCTATATTCTGTCTTTAAATTCAGGGTCTCCTCCATTTGCAGGGTTTGACCCATTCCTTCTCTGGAATGTACTATCTATGCTTGTTTAATAACCTTTAGCACTTTGGGAAAAAAAAACAAAAAACAAAAACCTCTGAGGACACTAATAATAACTTGTCATATTAATTCTCATCAAAATAAGTCCTGACTTTTGAAAGCTATTGCACTTAAACATCAACATCTGGCATAAAACAAGTCTTGCCTTATTTGTAATTTTATATTCAAATAAGCATTACCTTTCTGACGGTGTATTATTCTATAAGCAGCCAATGAGTTGCCAAACAGAGCCATATGCAAACTTAAAACAAATGCATAGGGCATGCAAAGTATAACTCTTAATTATTCTAATTTATGATCATTTTAAAAATAAACCTTTCTCATAGTAATAGTCTAAAACCTATTTATTAATTAGGAACTTTGCATTTCATAGCATTCATTCTGAAAAAGGGGGATATCAATTATACATGAAGAATAAAAATTTCACAGTGTTAATTTGTATCCATCTTATCAACAAATGAATATAAGTGCATTTCAAATTCATTCTTGAGCTGGGTCAATGGTGTGCAGCTATAGTCCCAGCTACTCCAGAGGCTGAGGCAAGATCACTTTACCCCAGAAGTTTAAGTCTATAGTGCACTATGATAGCACTTGTGAATAGCCACTACACTCCAGACTGGACAACATAGTGAGACCCCATCTTTAACAACAACAACAAAAATTTTTAAATTGATTTTTTAATATTCCAGATATGTTCAATTGTGAATAATATATTCATGTTAATAATATAATCAATAAAGATAAATTTCTAGATACATATGGATATAGATATACCAGCACTTTATACCTTCAATGAAGTACCAACACTGTGAATTTCTTTTACATCTTGGTATCAACTGTCCTTCTATCCTCCTCTGTTTTGAGAAGTTTCACATTGTTTGGGGCCGTTAATAAGGGGTTTATGTATAGCTTAGTTAGGATGAAATTCTGAAATGACTCCAGTTCATTTCAGTAGGGAGTTTCCAGGGTCCCTACATATGGTTCTACAGTTTGTATACTACACAACTCTAGGAAATGGTATTATACATTGTATTCTATGTGAATAAACTGCTAGAATTGAAGACTGACCTCACTAATAACATAGGCAGCAGACAAACTGAACCTTAAGGTAGCTGTTAATGGAAGACCCACATAACAGAAGGATGAAAGAAAAACACTAACAAACAAACAAACAAAAACAGGAACTACAGAAGTTTTCCTCACATGGTATGTCTGTTTGTTCAGAAGTGGTTTGAGGGATTTTGTTTGCCAGTTTCCCTTCTATTATCTGTAGGCATTAGCTTTGCATCCAGGCATTGACTAGGTTCTCCCACAGCTCTAAAGCATAAGAAATAAAGTTACTTGGAAGTTCTGCCACTAGTAATCCCTTCTTACAGGTATAGTCTATTTTTCCCCCAACCCCTGAATTCTCTCAACTCAGGTCTCCTTTGCTCCTCCCCATCTTCCAATCCAGTCGACTACACTAATTTCTCAAAGATCCTGAATGATCCACTCATGAATTGACGGGCACTCGGGTTGTTTCCACGACCTAGCAATAGTGAATTGTGCTGCAAGGACGTAAAATGAGTTTTCTTAAAGTAAGTTTCAACCCAAGCACCTTTTCAGTTCTCCCTCAAGAAGCCTCCTTTTGTTCTCTTCCCATTGCACTGCAGAATTCTCTTTATGACACATTATATAAACATTTTAGTTTGAATGACTGACACTGACATGAATTATGTGAGTCTATGAATTTGGCATATCCATATCATTACGGAAAACCCAGAATATGACCATCCATTTCTATATCCCCTTGTCATTCTTTTATTTGTGTTATGCAATCATGTTACAGGAAATGAGTGGCAACAACAATAATTGCTACCCTAGTAGGCATGCAGTAAGTGTTAATTGAATCAATGAACACATTTTTAAACCTATAACAAGTTTTCAAGATTTATTTTAGGAGTTCCATATTGTATGGCTTGGTCTGTGGCAATCCAAAATCAGTAAATTTTGTTGTCTACGCTAGTTATTCTTAATCTGTTGTTGGGGTTGGTCTTGGAACCCTTTGCAAATTTGACAAAATAAAAACACTTATATGTGCAATGTCACACAGGTTTGCATATAATTTCAAGGGAGCTTACAGACCTCCCAAAGTCCATTCATGGGTCCCAAGTTAAAAACTCAGACTAATCTAATTTGTTTATGATTTTCTAGCCTAATACTGTCCAAAAGAGATATAATGTGGCTCACATTTGTGACTCATACAATAATACAATGTGCTTATTTATAAATATATTAAATAATAAGATCTAGCAGTAGGTGTAAGACAGGACATAATTTCAATTTAGCGACCAGCATAAAAATATTTAAAGACATTTGCAATAGCTAAAATATGATGTAGAAATTTCTATTGGTCAGCTTTATTGGTTCTATTAATACTACAACAATTTATGGCCTATATTCATAATTCTAAGTCTCACTTAGAAGTAAATAATGATAGAGAAGAATTTATGTTCCCATCCAAGTCAAGAAATTCCATATTGAAGAGCCCTGGACTAAGAATCTTTGCTCTAAGATATCGATTTGCAAATGGGCACATGGAAACATTTTAGATGAAGGAAATGTAAATCTGGATTGTGTGATGACTTCACAACTCTATAAATTAGAAAATAATAATTGCACTGCATACTTACAATGGCTGAATCTTATCGCATATAAATTATACTTTAGTAAAGTTGTTAAAAATTTAAAAATTATTTTAAAAAGAACCCCTGCTCTAGGCCATGTCTGTCCAGCAAAATTATAATGTGAACTATAATGTGAGTCACATGTATAACTTTAAATTTTTAAGTAGCCACATTAAAAAGTAAAATTAAACATGTAAAATTAATTTTGATAATGTATTTTATTTAATGCAATATATCTAAAATATTACAATTTTGAAAGGTAATCAATATAAATAATGGTGACTATTTTACATTCTTTTTGTTGTAATGAGTCCTTGAAAATTGGTGTATAGCCACATTTCAAGCATTCAATAACCACATGTGGCTAGTGACTACTGTGTTAGCATAATTCTATATCAACATCAAATTATGATAGTGAAATAACATGGTAAATAAATAGCTAGAGTATTTGAAACATAATATTATTTAACAATGTAAAAAATTATTCAAATATTTCAAAAGTTTCAGGAAGTATATCCCTGAACACTACTGGGTCTCAGAGGAATGCCATATTTCTTTTTTCTTGGCCTTTGTTTTCACTCTAGGTTATAGGATGCAGTAAGCAAGGTGTGGAACACAGTGAGGGGAAGAAAAACACACATGAAATACATGGGCTAGTTTAGGAATGGAATAAAGATTTAATTGGTGTTGGATTTCTATACTAAGATTTTTAGGCTGCTTTTAGCCTTATGGGAAGTAAGTATCATATAAGATTAAAAATGCCTGCTATGTTAATATGATTGAAATAATGTAGCTTATTTAGATCATTACTTAAGTCAAAAGTCTAACACAGGCTTCTGCTATAGAAGAATGGCAGACAAAATATTCTGAACAACATTCATTATATGTAGATACTACATGAATTAACACACAATATTTAAATGGAATTTTGTTCTTTTATATGAGTCTATTTTTTAAAAATTAATCTTTTTTTTCCAGAATATTGGGGGGATACACTTTGATTACATATATTGCCTTTGCACCACCCAAGTCAGAGCTACAAGTGTGCCCAGCCCCCAGACATCATGCACCTTATCCATTAGGTGTGAATTTACCCATCCCCCCTCCCCACTCCCACCTTCCCAACACCCGATGAATATAACTTCCATATGTGCACATAAGTGTTGATCAGTTAGTACCAATTTAATGGTGAGTACATGTGGTGCTTTTTTTTCCCATTCTTGTGATGCTTCATTTCAAATAATAGGCTCCAGCTCCATCCAGGATAGTACAAGAGGTGCTAGATCACCATTGTTTTTTGTGGTTGAATAGTACTCCATGATATACATATACCACATTTTATTAAGCTACTCATGTATTCATGGGCACTTGGGTTCTTTCTGCATCTTTGCAATTGTGAATCGTGCTTCTATAAACATTCCAGTGCAGATGTCTTTATTATAGAATGTCTTTTTTCCTTTGGGTAAATATGCAGCAGTGGGATTGCTGGATCAAATAGTAGTTGTATTTTTAGTTCTTTAAAGTGTCTCCATATTACTTTGCATAGAGGTTATACTAATTTGCAGTCCCACCAGCAATCACCACAAAAACAAAAATAAATACATGGGACCCGATCAAATTAAAAAGCTTCTGCACAGCCAAGGAAACTATCATTAGAGCAAACAGGCAGTCTACAGAATGGAAGAAAAAATATTTTCATACTACACATCCAATAAAGGGCTGATAATTAGAATCTGTATAGAACTCAGGAAAATTAACAAGAAAAAATCAAACAACCCCATTAAAATGTGGGCAAATGACATGAACAGAAACTTTTCAAAAGAAGACAGACAAATGGCCAAAAAAACATAAAAAATTACTCAACATCTCTAATCATCAGGGAAATGCAAATCAAAACCATAGTGAGATATCCTGTAACTCCAGTGAGAATAGCTTTTATCAAAAAATCCCAAAACAACAATTGTTGGTGTGGATGTACAGAGATAGGAGCACTCAGAACCTATTGGTGGGACTGCAAATTAAATGCATTTTTGAACCTCCACTAAATGAAATACCTAAGAGCCAAAACCAAAAACAAGCAGCCTAGAAAGGAAAGAAAAATACAGAAGAACAGAGGTGAATAGTAACATAACATAAAATCTGAGGATATCCTGAGTGCAAATACTGATACCAGAAAATACTAACCAAGAGCTGGGTAGCTATATTAATATTAAAAATACAAAGTTGAAGAAATCATTGGGGCTAATGAACATTCATTAATAATTAAAGGTTTTATTCACCAAGAAGATACTACAAATCTAAATTTGTAACACAGTGGAATAACTACACGCAGTTAATAACAATGTACTATATATTTCAAGATAGCTATTAATACAAAAGTGAATTTTGAATGTTATCACCACAAAGCAATGACAAATGTTTAAAATTATGGGGATGTCAATTACCCTTATTTGATAATTATACAATGTATACATGCATTGAAACATCACATTGTCCCTGATAAATATGTATAATTATTGTGTCAATTGTGAACAAAATAAATTGAAAAATAAACTTGGATTGCCTAATAATATAGCCTTGAATGTAAAAAGCAATACTTGATAGAATCAAAAGAAAAAATCAATAGTTCTACTATCATAGTAGGAGAAATCAACACACCTCTCTCAAATATTGATAGGTCAAGAGAAAAATTAAAATACTAATATATAGAAGATTTGTATAACACAATTAATACATTTAATTTAAGGAATATATATAAAATCCTGCCCCCAGCGGATTTCAAATCCACAATTTTCTAAAACACACATAAAATATTTGGAAAAATTGATCACATAGAAGCTCATGCATCACATCTCAATACATTTAAAGAATTTTTATCATACAAACCATGTTCTATAATCACACTGAAATAATCACACCTGTATACATTTGGAATTTTAAAAACTCATTGCTAAAATTCTGTAAGTCAAAGAAAAATTTATAATAAGAATTTTAAAATAATTCTACCTGCACCAATTTATATTCCCACCAACATTATACAAGAGTTTCCTTTGCTCCAGAACCTTGCCCACACTTTTTGTCTCTTGTCTTGTTCATAATAGCCATCTTAATCGGTGTGAGATCATATCTCATCGTGGTTTTGCTTTGCATTTCTCTGCTGATTAGAGATCTTGAGCACCTTTTCGTACAATTGTTAGCCACTTGTGTGTCTTCTTTGGAGAGATGTTTATTCAAATCCTTCACCCACTTTTAAAGTGGGTTGTTTTATTCTCTTTTTGGCTGTTGGGTTGTAGAAGTTCCTTATATATTTTAGATATATGATCTGCAAATATTTTCTCCCTTTTCATTTTTTTGTTTCTTTTGCTGTGCAGAAGCTTTTAAGTTTGATGTAGTCCCACTTGTCTATTATTATTTTTGCTACCTGTGTTTTTTGGTGTCATATTCATGAAATCATTGCCAAGACCAATGTCTAGCGGGTTTTTTCTTATGTTTTCTTCTAAGAGTTTTATTGTTTCAAGTTGTATGTTAAGTATATAATCCATTTTGAGTTGATTTTTGTATATGGTGTGAGAAAAGGGTCTAATTTCATTCTTTTGCCTGTGGATATCCAGTTTTCCCAACATCATTTGCTGAATAGACTATCTTTACCCATTATGTATTCTTGGCAGCCTTGTTGAAGATCAGTTGATCATATATGTGTGGGTTTATTTCTGGGATCTCCATTCTGTTCTATTGATCCATATGTCTGTTTTTACATCAGTAATACCCTCTTTATTACTATAGCTTTGTAATATGTTTTGAAATCAGGGAGCTTGATACCTCCAGTTTTATTCTTCTTGTTCACAATTGCTTTGGCTTTCTGGGATCTTTTGTGGTCCCAAATAAATTTTAGAGGTTTTTTTCTATTTCTGTACAATATGCCTTTAGGATTTTGATAAAAATTGCATTGAATCTGTTGATCTCTGGAAATTATGGACAGTTTAACAATATGAATTCTTCCAATCCACAAACATGGGATATTCTTACGTTTATTTGGGTCTCAATTTCTTTCATTGGTGCTTTGTAGTTTTCAGTGTACAAGTCTTCTCTTTCACCTCCTTAGTTAAATTTATTCCTAATTGTCTTCCTTTATGTTAGTGTAAATGGAATTATTTTCTTAATTTTCTTTTCAGGCAGGTCATTCTTAGTGTATAAAAACACAATTTTTGTATTTTGATTTTTGTATCTGTGGCTTTACTAAATTTGATTATTAGTTCCATTAGGGATTTTTTTATGGCATCTTTAGAGTTTTCTACATATAAGCTTATGTCATCTTCAAACAGACATTGTTTTACTTCTTCCCAATTCAGATGCCTTTTATTTCTTGTTCTTGTCTAATAGCTTTGGCTAGGATTTTCAGTACTATATTGAATAGGAAAGGTGAGCTAAGGCATACTTCTCTTGTTCCTGATCTTAGAGGGAAAGCTTTCATTCAGCTTTTCACTGTTGAGTATGATGTTTGCTGTGGATTTTTCATAAATATTCTCCATTTTGTTAAGACAAGTTCCTTCTATTCCTAGTTTGTTGAGAGGGTATTTTTTAATGAAAGAGTGTTAAATTTTGTCAAATTCTTTCTATTGATACTATTATGTGATTTTTATCCTTCATTCTTTTTAATTGTTTTTATTTTTAATTATTGTGTATATGTAATTGTTGTATATATTTATAGGGTACATATGATGCTTTGATATAGGCATACAATGTGTAATAATCAAATCAGGGTAATTGGGGTATCCATCACCTCAAGTATGTATCAATTCTTTGTGTTAGAAATATTCCCATTCCATTAATATGGGTGTTCCCACATGGATTCATTTGCGTATGTTGAACTGTCCTTGCATCCCATGGATAAATCTTACTTTATCATGGTGTATTACCCTTTCAATGTGATGTTGTATTTGGTTTGTTTATCATTTGGTTCAGCAATCCCACTAATGGGCATATATTCAAAGGAATTTAAATCTGGATCTCATAGAGATAGATACACTCCCATATCCATTCCAGCATTATTCACAATAGTGAAGATATAAAAACAACTTAAATGTCCATCAATGGATGAATGGATAAAGAAAATGTGATAAAGAAAATGTAAAGAAAATGAATAAAGAAAATATGCATTGCATTATTCATACATACACATAAAATGCAGTATCATTCAGCCTAAAAAAAGGAAATCTTACTATTTGGGACAACATGGGTGGACTTGGAAAACATGTTATGTAAAATAAGCCAGACATAGAAAGAAAAATATGGCATGAACTTACTTACATATGTAATCTAAAATAGCCAAACTCATAGCAACAGGAAGTAAAAACTGGTACCCAGATCGAAGGCAAGGGGAAACACAGAGATATTGGTCACAGGGTACAAAGTTTCAGATATACAAGACAAATAAGTTCTGGAGATCTATTATACAACATAGGGACTATGATTAAGATTACTATATTGTATCCTTAAAATTTTGCTATAAGGATAGATCTTTTAAGTGCTCTTCCCACAAAAGGGGAAAACAAAAACAAAACTAAAAAGAAACAAAGGTGGTGGGTGGACACTTTTAGAGGTGATGGATAAATTTATTGCACTAATTGTGGTGATTATTTCACTGGTGTATACTTATCTTCAAACTCATCAAGTTGTATACATTAAATATTTACCACTTTTTGTATGTCAATTACACCTCAAAAAAGCAGTTTAAAAATAATTATAACTGTATAATGAAAAATTTTCATATAAAAACTTGTGGAAGATATCTGAATTAATACTCTAATGATAATAGAAAACATATTTTATGGCTTATTAGATTCTATTTCATCAATAAGGAACTAAGACTTAGAGAGAAGAAAGAAAAAAAGAGGCCAAACTGCAAAACATACAGCTAGGAAAAAAAAAAAAAACCGAAAGTTTTTTCATGGAATCGGTCAAATATTGTTGCAAACGGTAGTTTGCTCAAGGTCAAATAACTACAAAATTAAAGAAATATCAATTGGACTGGACTGTACACCTTGGTAAATTCGCGACATAGCTTTAGAATCCATAACTTTAATAAGCATAACATTTTCCTCCCTCCTTCCCTTTCTTCCTTCCTTCTTTCCTCTCTGAAAGGGACTTACACGGAAACTACTTCATGCACCTGCCTATCACCATCTTTATGTGCAGCAACAAGTTTTGAGGACAGTTGAGATTGCGGGGATGAGCCTAGCAGGCACAGAACTGTACCAGAACTGCCACAAATGGTGTCATAGGTCAAAAACTACAACTGGGCTACTTTTTGTTATTCTGTTTAGATAAATAATATCTTTCAAAGTGTTAAGTGTGTAAATCAATTGAATGCTTTGTCTCATTTAGAGTATATATCTAGAAATTAAGGAGCCTCCTTTTAAATAGATAATGCTATATTATAAATCATATGGTTTGGAATCAAGTATTTACACCCATGCCACCAGGATTTCTGCTTTTTTGCACATATTAAGTTCATAACTTTTTTCATACAGCTAGAAATCAATACTCCAAAAACAGAAAAGTGGAGACTAATTCACACCTTTAAAATGAACTATATATTTCAAATTGCAACACCTCTGTTAAACTACTGTTAAAATCATCAGGCAATGATCATACAATCATTCCCCACTCATGTCATAACAATAGTGTTTTAATTAATATTGCCAAAGTAAACAAAGTGCTGAGGAACTACATTGAAGATAATAAAAAGTCAGCTATACAAATATTTTCACTAATGGTTAAAAAGAATCCTATGTTTTCATTGACATATTTCTAATGTTCGTTGCCTAAGCACAGAGCTAATAATGGCTTACATCAGGGAAAATATATTATCCTGCTGTTTCATGAAATTATTTAAAAAGAAACTAAATGTTGGCTATTCAAAATTTTATACCTTGATCAGAAGTGGTAATAAATATAATTGTGTACTAAGCACAACTCCCAAGAGTAAAATTCAGAATGTTAAAATAAATACTTGTTAAATCCACATCTGTGCTTTCACATTTTTATGTAGGTATTTATTGTCCTCTAAATGATCTCTATTTTACTTAGTAATGCCTCATACATATTTCACATATTGTTAGTATTTACAATTATAACTTAATGACAATTTTCTATACTGTAATTTACTTATTCAACTATTTTTGGGCATGTATCTAGCTTCCAAATCTTTGCTATTACAGATAATGCTTTAACAAGTATTTTCTTAGACTGAATTCCCAAGTGTCAAAATTTTATGACTCTTGATATATATTGCCAAATTCCCTTTACATGTTTTAATGGTTTACACTGCCACCAACAAGGCAAGAGTGCACTAATTTAATCACAGGCTTGCCTGCTTTGAGTAGGATCAATGTTTCTAATTTAATAGGTGTAAAATGGCATCTCATTATGGTTTTAAGTTGCATTACTTTACTTATTAGTGATGCTGAACATTTCCCTGTATTACCTCTTTTTTTTAATTTCTATTTTACTGACTGTTCATTCCATTTACTCATTGGCATCTTAATTATATTATTATGAATTAGCATCCTCTTTTTGTTCATTATTGATGTTAATTCTTTATCTGTCATGCTTGATACCAGATTTTATTTTTCTGTTTTATTTCACTTGATGTACTGTTGAACAGATATTTCAAATTTTATATAATTCAATCTGTCAACATTCCCTTTTAATTTTTTCCCGTTGTTTCAAATTGTAGAAAGTTTTCATCCATCCAAGAGTTTTACGTATACTTTTTCTATTTTTGGCTAGCTTTACTATGGCAAGATATAATGTGTGATTCTGTCATTCTTCTGGAGTTTATTTGGATTTAATATAAAATATGTATCTAAACAAATTTTTAAACCAAATTTTTCTCTAAAAGACCACTATCTAGTTATTCCAACAGTATTTATTAAATTATTCTTCATGTGTATATTATTTTGAGATGGTTTATTTTAGTGCATAAACTTCATATATAACTAGGCCAATTTTCAGGACATGACATCTGTTCCACTGAAAATATTAATATAATGTCTATAGTCCAATATCTACTACAATAGATTTCCCCTGTTTAACTAGTATTTTCTGATTCTTAAAATGTCACATTCTTATGTTTAAGTTAATTTAAAGAAGAAGAAGAATATTGTTGTGTTTTACAACAAATTTTATTGGAATTTTATTGGCATTGCATGAATATGTAAATTAACAAATAGCAAAGTGACATGATTTTATATAGGATTCTTTTAGATTTTCTATCATTCATTCAAGCTATCAGCAAATAAGAACATATTAGTATTATTACAATATTATTACATATTATTACTATTACATTTTCCATGTATCTACTTCTTTAAGGCTCAATGCATTGACCAAAATTATAAAAAAAAAAAAACACTAACAAATAATGCCTAGCTAGAGAAAACTGACCTGAAACTCTCACAATAACTTTTTGAAATCTTTGGCAGTTCTACCTGTACAGTGCAGATAGAAGCATTAGGCTAGTGATTCTCAGTAACACTATCATTAATATCACTCGATTAATCCCTAATGTTTGAGTCTCATGTTCCCCATAAATGACTATTTATGTAAATAGCATAGCATGGCTTGCTAAAATAAGCATTTCAGGCAACTTCAAAAAATTGTATTATGCTTTTTTTCTTTTTTTTTCCTTTCTCAAATGTGTGTTTCTTTTTTATTTCAAAATATTAAGGGGGTACAAATGTTTTTGTTATATGGATACCCTTTACAATGCTTAATGTGCCCATCACCGAAATATTGTTTATTATAATATCTGATAGGTAGGTTTTTACCTCTCCCTTCTTCCCCCTCCCTCTTTCTTGATTTCCAATGACCTTTACATCTCTGTGCCCAGTGATTAGTTCCCAATTATTAGAGAGTACATGTGGTGTTTGTTTTTTCCATTCCTGAGATATTTCACTTAGGATAATGGTCTTCAGTTCCATCCAAGTTACTGCAAAGGACATTATTTCATTAATTTTCATTAAATTTTATGGCTGAGTAGTACTCCACGGTGTGTGTGTGTGTGGAGCGGGGGTTCTTCATAGATACTTCCTGGGTAATTTCATTAATCTTCTTGGCTTCTATTGAGATTATTGATTGGGCTTATGAGTCATACACCTAATCTCTCCAGCAAAATCTTGTTCAGCCACATTTTTGGCCTTTTTCTGACACATACTTCTCAAATAGTGACTCTAAAATTGATATTTCTATGGAGGTTTGAGACCTGGAATCTCCTATATTGCCGTCTTCTTGATGTCCATGCATTATCAACAACTTTTACAATCTGTATATCCTATGATTTGCCAAATAATCAAATGCTGGTTCCATTTTGTTTAAAAGTTTCTTCCTGAATTTATCTATTTTTTATCACATTTTACTGGAAGCAAAAAGAAAAAAACTTGGCCATTTTTTCAACACTTTTCTTGGAAATATCCTTAGCTAAATATCCAGGTTTATGAATTTTAAGTTCTTCTTTCCACCCAAAAATATAACACAATTCAATAACTTTTGTATCAATTTATAATAAGGATCACTTTCCTACAATTTCCAATACAATGTTTCTCATTTCGTCTGAGACCTCACTGGAAGCATCCTTACCATTCTTATTTCTACTAGCATTTGGTTCATGATGACATATATTCTTTAAGATGATACAAGCTTTCTCTATACTTCTTCTCATTTCTTTCTGAGCCCTCACCAGAATATTCTTTAATGTCCATATTTCTATAACAATCTCTTCAAGGCAATCTAAGCACTTTTATCATGTCTCAAAAGTCCTCTAGCCTCTACTCATTTTTTAATTTCAAAGCTACTTCCACATTTTTAGGTATTTGTTATAGCATCACCTAACATCCCAAAACCAAAATCTGTATTAGTTTCATAGGGTTGCTGTAATAAGTAGCCACAAACTAGGTGTCTTAGAAAAACAAAAATTTATTGTATCCCAGTTCTGGAGGCTAGAAGTCTTAAATCAAGGTGTTGGTATGGCTATCCTCCTTCCAAAGTCTCTAAGAGGCAATTCAGTTCTTGCTTCTTCCTTCCAGCTTCTGGTGGATACAGATATGCTTTGGTGTTCCTTTGCTTGTTGATTCACACCAATCTCTGCCTCTGTCTTTATGTGGTATATCCCCCATGTGTCTCTGTGTCTTATCTTTTCCTGCTTCATATAGGGGCACTGGTGGATATAGATCCTCCCCCCAACTCCAGAATTATCCTATTTTAAGATCTTTAATTGTATCTGCAAAGATCATATTTCTAAATAAGATTGCATCATAGGTACCAGTAGTTGGGATTTGAACAAATTTTTGAAGGGCCACTATTCAACCCATCAGAGATATTTACATATTATTTCTATCATATTAATATTAATAATATTTTTCACATTCCTTTCTCATATTTCTTTTGGATAGTTGTAGGTAATGCAAATGTAATTCTGTAACTACATTCATTTCTCCTTTGATTTATTTTATGCTATAGCTGCTATTTAGAAAATATATATTAGTATTATCTCCTATTATTCCTCTGTCTTTTATCATTATGGAGTCATGCTTTTTATCTTTTCACTAGTTTTTGCTTAAAAATATGCTCTTCATCTGACTGATATACATCTTTCCAGCATTTTTCTTTGTTTTTCTGGGGCATTATTATAAAAATAACTCTTGAGTGTCTATATTTTTGCATTTGTTTCCTTAAAGCATTCTGAAGAAAAAATTAACCTTTTAATGGTAAAGAGGTAAGAGTGGGATTCATTGTTATAAAAATGCAATTTTATAGTTTGCAATTCCTTTATCCTCTTTGCTATGGTATAAATTTGTCACCCAAAATTCGTGTGTTGGAAACTTGATCCCCAGTGAAGTGGTGTCGAAAATGGGACCTTTTGAGAGGTGTTTAGGTCATGAGGGCTTTACCCTCAGGAATGGATTAATGCTGTTACAAAAAGGGCTTGCAAGAATGGGTATACTCTCTCCTCTGCTCTTCTGCCATGTGAGCACACAGTGTTTGTCTTCTCTTGACATTCCATCTTCTGCCCAGTGAGGACACAGTTATGAGGCTATATTGCCAGTTCCTTGATCTTGAACATAATAGTCTTTTGAACTGTGAGAAAATGAAATTTTATTATTTATAAATTACCCAGTCTTACATATTTTCTTTTCTTTTTTTTTATTCAGCATATTATGGGGATACAACTGTTTAGGTTATGTATATTGCCCTTGCCCCACCAGAGTCAGAGCTTTAAGCGTGTCCATCCCCCAGACGGTGCGCATCACACTCATTATGTATGTATATACCCATCCCCTTCTCCCCACTCCCATCTGCCCAAAGCCCAATAAATGTTATTCCTATGTGTCCACTTAGGTGTTGATCAGTTAATACCAATTTGATGGTGAGTACACAAATGGACCAAGACAGAAATTGTACCAAATAAGTGAGAGATTTTGCTACAACAAATACCTAAATATGTGGAAGCAGTTTTGGAACTTGGTAATGGGCAAAGGCTGGAAGAGTTTGGAGAAACATGGTAGAAAAAGCCTTTATTTCCATGAATGGAGCTGTTAAGGATGATTCTGTTGAGGGCTGAAAAAAATAGGAAAGCTGTAGAGAATGCCTAAATCTTCTTAGAGATTATTTACATGGTTGTTAACAGAATACTAGTAGAATTATGAACAGTAAAGTCCATTCTGATGAGGTTTTTAATGGAAATGCAGAATATCTTATCGAAAATTAGAGAAAGGTCAACCTTGTTATAAAGTGACAAAGAATTCGGATGAATCGTGTTCACATCTTAGGACTTTGTGAAAGGCAAAACTTAAGAATGATGAGCTAGGATATTTGGCAGAAGAAATCTCTAAGCAGCAAAGTGCTCAGGGTGCTGTGTGGTTTCTCTTGATTGTTTACAGTAAAATGCAACAAAAGAGATGATTTAGAGATGAGATTTACAATCAAAAGAAAAGCAGAAAATAAAAGTTTGGGAAATTCTCGGCTTGGCTATGTAAACAATAAAAAAGTACGTTTAGGAGAAAAAACAAGGTGTGTCTTACTGACTGTTTGATAAGGAGTATGGATAGAAGGAACCCAGGTGCTATTCATCAAGACAATGGGAAAATGATTCCAAAGTCATTTTCGAAATCATCAGGACAACCACACTCATCACAAGCCTAGAGTTACAGTGGCAGAACAATTTGGTGAGAGGGATCCAAGATCCCCACGTGAATTTAGGGTTGACTGCCCAGGGCTGCTTTGAGTCTCAGCTCCCTATATTACAGTGCAGTACTCCTTGGCTACCCTAGTTGTGGCTCAAGTGGGCCCAAGTATGGCTCAGGCTGCCACTTCTGGGGTCACAGGAGTGAGCCTTGGCAGCATCCATGTGGTGCTGACTCTGCAAGTACACAGAGTTCATGAGCTGTGGAGGCATGGCTTCCTCTGCTTCGATTTCAAAGGATGTTTCAGACAGCCTTGGACTCCAAGCAGAGTCCTTCTGTATGTCTGGAGCCACCACAGAGAGCCCCTACTAGGGCAATGGTTAGTGGAGCCGTGGGAGCAGGGCTACTCCAAAGACCCCATACCTATAGAGTCACCAGCTTGCAATGCCAGCCTGAGAAAGCTGTAAGTATGTGACTTTGATGTGTGAGAGCTAAAATGTGAGATGTGCCTAACAAAACCATGGGGGCTTGGGGACCCAACCCCCACCAAAATATGTCTAAGAGGTGAGATATGGAGTCAAAGAAGATTATTCTCAAGCCTTAAGATTTAATGTTGTTTGCCCTGTTCAACTTACTTAAAACCTATTACTCCTTTCTTCTTTCCTCTTTCTCCCTTTTCGAGTAAAAATGTCTGTCCTATGCCTGTCTTACAATTGTATTTTGGAAGTACATAACTTGTTTGATTTCACAGGCTTACCGCTGGAGGGAAATTTGGGTCAGGATGAATCATGCCTTGAGTCTCACCCATATCTGATACTTAGATGAGACTCTGTACTTTAGACTTTTGAATTGATGCTGAAACAAGGTAAAAATTTTGGGTCTATTAGGATAGAATGAAGGTATTTTGCATATAAGGACATAAATTTGGAGGTGGGACAGGGGCAGAATGCTATTGTTTGAATATGTCCCCCAAGAGTCATATGTTGAAAACTTGATCCTTAGTTTAACAGTGTTAGGAGGTAGGCCTTTGGGAAACTGTTTAGGTCATGAGGGCTCTTCCTTCATAAATGGATTAATGCCATTATAAGAAAGGCTTACCAAAGTTGGTTTGCTCTCTTCTTCTGCTATTCTGCCATGTGAAGTCACAGCACTCATACTCTCTTGCCCTTCCACCTTCTGCAATGTGAGGACAAAGTAAGAAGGCCCTCACCAGATGCTGGTGTATTGGTCTTAGACTTGTCAGCCTGCAGAATTGTGAGAAAATAAATTTTTGTTCATTATAAATTATCCAATCTTATATATTTTGTAATAGCACAAAATGAACTAAGGTATTTTCTCATCCTATCTTATACTTATTTGCTGTCTCTGTTCTATTATATTCTTTTGTAGACAATATGCTATAAATGCCTCCTTTTATTAATGAACTTTAGAAACTTATGTCTATCTACATTTTTGTGTGTATGTATACATCAGATATTAAAAAAAACACATCATAATCTTTAGTAGCTTGAGTAATTTTCACAATGTGGAAACACCTGTATAACTTCTCCTGAATCAAGAAATAAAAAATAACCAACACACCAGAAACCCACTAAATGGCATTCCACAGTAAATACTTCTATCTCCTTCCCAAGGATAATCATTCACTCATATTTTTACCATATATTGCTTTTAAACTTTATAAATTAATTCATGCAGTTTTTTCTTGTCTCTCACTTATTTTGTTCAATACTATGTTATATGTTGTTGCCTGTAGTAATAATTCATTCATTTTCATTGTTATATAGTATTCTACTGCATGAATATACCATAACACATTTGTCTATTCTAATATTAATAAACATTTAAATTGTTTTTCAGTTTTAGCTGTTACGAATAATTAAGATTTTAACATTTTAGTACACACCATTGTGGTGAAAATAAAACACCAGTATAACTTGTGCGTTGAAATACAATTGATTTTTTGAGTGTTGAATGTGTATCGTACAACCTCGATAAACTCTTATTAATTCTAGGAGTTTTGTGTAGATTACTTAGGATTTTGTACATGGCCAATTATATTGTCTGCCAATAGGAACAGTTTTATTCCTTTCTTTTCAACATGTATTGTTTTTTGCTTCATTTATTTGCTGTAATGCATTAACTAAGATTTCCAATACAATGTGGAATAGGAGGGGTGTGAGTGAACATTATTCATTGTCTTTTTCCAATCTTAGGAGGAGCCTAAGATTCACTATTTAGCTATTAAGCATGATGTTAGCTATAGGGTTTCTTTCAGATGCACTTTATCAGATTGGGAAAATTCCCTTCTACTCCTAATTTGCTAAAATTTATATGTGGAAAGAATGCTGTGTATGGTCAAACACTTTTTCTGCATTTGTTTTTATTTTTAAGACTGATTATATAGTGAATTACATTAATTCATTTCTGAGTATTGAGACAGTCTTATATTACCTAGATAAAACCCTTTTGGGCATGATATATATGTACCTTTTTTTTTTTTTTTACACATTTCTGGATTAGATTTGATAATATTTTGTTTAGGATTTTTGCATCTATGTCTATGAGGGATGTTGGTCTGTATTATTTCTTTTCATCTTGTCTGATTTTGCTGCTGATTCTCTAGCTATTTCCTTAGCTATAGAATATAGCATATACGAACAGCAATATTATGAAATTTGAAATAGCAGCTATGAGTTATTTAGAAATGATTTTCTAATTTACAAAAATCTGAGTCATTTATAGTTCTCATCTTGTTATTCATATGTAATTTAATTCCCTTGTGATCAAGCACTCTATATATGATTTCAGTCTTATAAGTATCAACATATGTTTTATAGCCTGATATGGTCATATGTACTGAAAATGATATGTATATTTTATCACCATTTCTAGTACATATGTCTACTAGGTCAAATTTGTCAAACATGTCACTCAAATCTTCAATATACTTACTACTTTTGTATGCTTTTTTATCAGTTACAGAGATATATCTTTAAAAATATCCCTTGTCTATAAACTTGTCTATTTCTCATTTTAATTCTGTCCATTTATACATTATATATTTTGATACTATGTTCTTAGGTAAATATAAATGTATATTTTTTATCTTCATGGATTGAACTTAATATGAAACATCCTATTTCATATTTTTTCAACTTTCTTTTTTTAAATTTCAAAATAATTAGGGGGTACAAATGTTTAATAATGCCTACTTTGTCTGATATCAGTACCAAAAAATTCATCATCTTTCTTTTTTAGTGTTTGCATGGTGTATCATATTGCTTCCTCCTACTTTCAGCTTTTCTGTGTCTTTATATTTAATGAGCACCTCTTAAAAGTGCCATTGATTATAATAAACAATAAGTTAGGGTATACTTTAAAATAAGTAAAAGAGTGGAATTGGGATATTCTTAACACAAAGAAATGATAAATACCTGAGATGATGGATACCCCAGTTACCCTAATTTAATTAATACACATTGTGTGCCTGTATCAAAGCATCACACGTACACTATAAAGACTAATTTATAACTAATGGTTACCCATAATAGTTAAAAATATTTTTTTAAAAAAAAGTGGCATAGGGTTCTTTTTGTTTTTGAAACTTTACACTGGAAATTTTCCTGTGATTATTGGAATATTCCCTCAATTTTTAATATATTTACTGGAATAAGTTTTAATCACCATCTTAGTCTTTATTTTCTATTTGGGCAACGTTGACTATTTTTCTTTTCTTATATTCTTTTCTGTCTTCCTTTGTGTCAATATTTTTCTTATTAGATTATTACATTCCTTCACTAGTCTTTTAGTATTTAGACTAAAGATAACGAAAAGTATCCTTGACATATTAGAGTATAATATAAATACATTTACTACTTCTAAAAAACGTAAGGTTCTTTTTCCCTCTTCCATCCCTTATAAATTCGTACACTTTAGATCATCATATACTTCCAACACCATGAGCTATTTTCATTTTTCTCATTTCATACAGTCAATATTTTTAATATTTAACCCCCATAGCTTATTAAGAAATTACTACTCAAAAAATATATTCTTTTATACCTATTTCAGAATAATTTTCCCCATAGATATCAGATTTTTTATAATAATGAACAACATTTGTGGGCCCAGATCTATTTATACTCAAAGCCAGCACACATAAGATGAATAGTCTTTGCTTTAGTATCATGAGGTTACACCTGTGCTTGCTTATGCACTTCCACTATGAAACATTAAGAAACAAATCACTTCAAACAATCGGTACAGAACAGGAAATCTGTTGAACTCTGTATATCACCTGGATTTTATATCATTCTTCCCCCTTTTTTGAATTAATTGATTCACTGATGCCTTCTACTAAATCTGTCTAGGACCCTTATGTTTACTTAAACATGCCTGGACTTCTTTTAGTCTGCCATAGACAATACCTCATACATTTTAGCTGGGGATATGGGTATTATAGGGTAGATATGGAGGTGAGACTTCTACAAATATATATTCTCAAGATTATTTTTAATTTTGAGCCATATATTTTATATATTCAAAAAGATAATTAAATGAAAAGAGAAAATAGTGAACCCTAAAATTGAAAACAAGTCAAAATAAATAAACTTAACTGCATGTCAAATTAGTAAAATAACCACACAGAAAAATAATTGTTTCAAGTAACTTTTGAATATAATATCGAGACTGAACATCTTTAGTAGGTTATATTTCAAGGATAAATACAAAAGGCAGAGAAAATTTAATATCTACTCAATAGTTTCCCTATTAATGGCAATATTGGCATTGCAGTTTTGAAGCTATTGTGTATATTGTAAGATAAATTAAATAAATAGTTTTGTTAAACCTTCTGTAAGAATCAAGGAGAAAACACAGATATAAAAAACCTACCTATCTAATGGACACAGAGCGCACTGTATGGAGGAAGGACATGCTTGTAGCCCTGACTTGGATGAGGCAAATGCATTACATGTAACCAAAATGTCTGTACCCCCATTATATCCTGAATTAAAAATAAATAAATAAACAAATAAAAATATATTTTAAATAAACCTACGTAATGGGTACAACAAACACTCTCTGGGTGGTAGGACTTATAACTCTGACTCAAGCATAGGAAAATTGATACATGTAACCAAAAACATTTGTATCCCCATAATATTTTGAAATAATAAAAAAATAAAAACACACTTTAGGAAAAGTTGATTTAATGTTTAATGTTAGTTGAGCATGTAAATGAAAATTTGTGATTTTTTAATTATTGTCATTAATATATTTCTTATCCTGTTCCACTAAAGGCCTAGAATCAATGACACCAATCCATATAAATATGTAAGGAACTCAATAACTCTGTAGAAACAAAACAACTAGCCAAATTAAAAAATGGGCAAGACATCTAAATAGACATTTCTCAGAAGATGACAATGAGCAACAGATATATGAAAAAGTGCTAAACATGACTAATCATTAGGGGAATACAAATTAAAACCAGAGTGAGATATATCCTCACACCTGTGAGAATAGTTATTATAAAAAAGACCAAAGATAAAAGGTATTGGCAAGGATGTAGAGAAAAGGAAACCCTTGTACATTGGAGAGGAAATGTAAATTAGTATAACCATTATGGAAAATTATATGGAGCTTCTTAAAAAGTTAAAATTAGAATTACCATATGATCCAACAATCTCATTTCTAGGTATATCCAAAACTTTTGAAATCTGTATGTGAAAGAGATATCTGCACTTTCGTATTTATTGCAGCACTATTTACAATGGCCATTAGGTAATCAACATAAATGTCCATCAACAGATGAATGGAAAAAAAATTATGTGGTATAAACAAAGGCTTTAAAAAAGAAAGAAATTTTGTCATTTGTGACATGAATAGAATTGGAGAGCATTATGCTCAGTGAAATAAGCCAAGCACAGAAAGACCAATACTGTATGTTCTTACTAATTTGTGGAATCTAAAGTAATAAAACTCAAGGAAGCAGAGAGTGGAATGGTGATTACCAGAGGCAGGGAAGGGGGGAAATAGGGAGATGATGGGTAAATTGTACAAAGCCTCAATTAGATAGGAGGAATAAGTTATTTTTTTTCTTTGACATATATTGTACAGCTTGGTGAGTATAGTAAATAATAATGTATTTTGCATTTCAAGACCACAGAGAGAGTAAATTTCAAACGTTCTCACCACAAACGAAATAAGTATTTGAGGTGATATATATATTAATTAGCTTGATCTTATTATTCTGCAATGTATTCATAAATCATAACATCGCTTTGTACTCCATAAATATATGCAATTATAATTTGTCAATATACAATTTTAAAAATGAAAATAAAAAAAGAAGCAAAGACACCTAACAATAAGCACACCTAGTGCTCAGATCTTGGTTTCTAAATACTGTTGCCAACTAAAATTTCAACCTTGTTGAAATGGTTTATTATTCCAGGGCTGGGACAGAGAAAGTACAAGTTTAGCCAGGGATATCTGATTGGGGAAAAATGCAAGGAAGAGGATCAAGAATATACACATAATAGGAATTTGCATTCTTAAATACAGAGCTTTTGATGTTGAGCTGGAAAGTGATATAAAAAGTACACATTTCAGAGTTCGAACACCAAACTAAGAGTAGTATCAAAATATAAAATGTTTTACTTTTTCACTATATAAGGTATTTTTCTCTAATGACACTTTATGGAGAATCAACTTTCATTATGTTCTTAATGCTTTCCATAACTCCATCTTGGTGATTATCTGATTCATCATTATTCTGTGTGGCATTCATTTCGCAGTACTTTTAACCTGAGTTCTGTATTTCCCCATTATCTCTCCTTTGTTTATTTAATTTCAACATATTACAGGGGTACAAATGCTTAGGTTACATATATTGCCTTTGCCCCACCTGAGTCAGAGCTTCAAGCATGTCCATCCCCTAAACGGTGTGCACCACATCCATTAGGTGTCAATATACCCATCCCCTTCTCCCCTCTCCCACCAGCCTGACATCCGATGAATGTGACTACTATATATGCACATAAGTGTCGATCAATTAATTTTCAATAAGAGTTCATTTGAGTTTGGAATCTCAAAAATATATTACTAGTGATTTAATTTATGTTTTGAACAGTTCTGAGTAACCATGTGGTATGTTATATCCCCCAATTATCCACTGAATGGTCTAATGGATGTATTGTTAAATCTGTTGGTTTCTAATTCCATAGTAGAATGTGCTTTCTTATATGTGAAGATATGTATTCATAAATGGATAATTCTGTAATTTGTTTTTCTAATAGCTGTTGCTATTTTATACCACTTATTTGCTACCGAATATATCTTGAGAATAAACAAATTCTTTCATAATATCATTTGGTACCACACCAGTAATTCATAAAATTATCTCAGTCCTGAGGGGTTGGCCTAGTTGAAACTGAATTATTAATTTGTTTAGATATTAACCTTAAAGGATAATTAAATAGCCCCTTCCTTATTTTACTAATGCATGCTTTTATATAATTATGTTGATAAAGGCATTGAATATTAACTTTATTATTTTATAACAGCTTACTGAGATACAATTCATGTAGCAAAAAGTTCACTATTTTAAAGTGTACAATTCAATGTTTTCAGTATATTCACAGAGTTGCGTAACCACATCAGTTTCTAAATTTAGAAACTTTTTATTGTCCAAAATTAAACTTCGTGTATTAACTCTATTCCCAGCCCCTGGAGACTACTAATCTGCTTTCTCTCTAAGAATTTGCCTATTCTGGACATTTCATACAAAAGAAATCATACAATAGTTGATCTTTTTCAATGGGCTTCTTACACTTACCATAATATTTTTAAGGTTCATCCATGTTGTAACATCATTACTCCATTCCTTCTTGTGGCTGCATAACATTCCATTGTACGGATATACCATGTCATAGTAATGTTTATCTATTTACCAGTTAATTGACATTTGTGTAGTTTCTGCATTTTTTTGGCTATCCTGAATAATGTTGTTAGAAACATCCATGTGCAGGTTATCATGTTAATATATGTTTTCAATTACTTTGGATATATATCTAGGAGAAGAATTGCTGAGTTATATAGTAACTTGTTGTTTCAACATTCTGAAGAATTGCTACACTGTGTTCCAGAGTGGCTGCACTATTATAATCTTACCAGCAATGAATAAGGTGTTGTTTCTGTTTAACACTGCCACCACTTATTATTGTCTGTCTTTTTTGATTATAGCCATACGACTGGATGTAATGTGGCATACCATCGTGATTTTCATTTACATTTCCTTAATTACTCATGATGCTGAGCATGTTTTCATGTGCTTATAGGTCATATGTCTATCCTCTTTGGAGAAATCTCTATTCAGATCCTTTCCTCATTTATTAAATGGGCTATCTGCCTTGTTATTGTCAAGTTGTAAGAGTTTTTTACATATACTTAATACAAGTCCCTTATGAGATATAAGATTACCAAATTCTTATGCCACTATATATGCTGTCTTTTTATTAATGTGCTTTGAAAGACAAATGATTTTAATTTTGATACATTTGCCTACTTTTCCTATTGTGTTTTTGATGTTTCATCAACGAAACATTGCCTCACCCAAAGTCACAAAGATGTACTCATGTGGGAGCATTTTCATCATAACTATATTAATTTTTCTAATACATGAACATGGGATGTATTTCCATTTATTTAAGTCTTCTTTAATTTCTTTTTATTTCAATAGATTTAGAGGGTACAAATGGTTTTTCTTTACATGGATGAATCATATAATGATGAAGACAGGATTTTTAGTGTGCCTATCATGCAAATAATGCACATTGTACCCAACAGGTAATTTTTGACCCCTCACTTCCCTCCCAACCTCCCCTCTTCTGAGTTTTCAAAATCCATGATACCACTCTGTAGGTATACTCATTGTTTAGCTCCCATTTATAAGTGAGTAAATGTGCTATTTGTTTTTTCCATTCCTGAGGTACTTCACATAGGATAATGGCTTCCAGTCCCACCCAAGTTGCTGAGAAAGACATCATTTCATTCTTTTTTATGGCTGAGTAGTATACCATGGTGTCTGTGTGTATGTACATATATATATATATATATACACACACACACATTTTCTTTATCCAATCATCAGTTGATGGACACTTAGATTGATTCGATATCTTTGCAATTGCAAATGTAGCTGTGATAAACACATGACAGGATGTGTCTTTTTGATATAATGACTTCTTTTCCTTTGTGTAGCTACCCAGTAGCGGGATTGCTGGATTGAATAGTAGGTCTACTTTTAGTTCTTCGAGGAATAGCCATACTGTTTTCCATAGAAGTTGTACTAATTTACATCCCCACTAACAGTGTATAAGTGTTCCCTTTTCACTGCATCCATGCCAAAATTTATTGGTTTTTGACTTTTTAATAATGGTCATTCTGACAGGGATAAGGCGGTACCTCACTGTGGTTTTAATTTGCATTTCAGTGATGATTAGGGATGTTGAGCATTTTTTCATGTTTGCTGGTAATTTGTTTATCTTCTTTTGAAAAATGTCTGTTCATGTTTTTTGTCCACGTTTTAATGGGATAATTCGTTTTTTGTTTTTGGTTTTTTTCTTGCTAATTTGTTTGAGCTCTTTGTAGATTCTGGATAAGAGTCCTTTGTTGGATGTATAATTTGCAAATATTTTCTCCTGTTCTGTAGGTTGTCTATTTACTCTCTTGATTATTTCTCTTGCTCTGCTGAAAATTTTTAGTTTAAGTCCTATTTATTTATTTTTTCATTGTATTTAGCTTTGGGATCTTTGTAATAGATTATTTGCCTAGGCCAATATCCAGAAGAGGTTTTCCTAAGTTTTCTTCTAGAATTTTTATGGTTTCAGGTCTTACATTTAAGCCTTTAATCCATCTTGAGTTTATTTTTGTGTATTGTGAGACATAGAGATCCAGTTTCATTCTTCTGCATGCAGCTGTCCAATTTTCTCAGCACCATTTGTTGAACAGGTTGTCCTTTCCACTGTGTATCTTTTGATCTCCTTTGTTGAAGATCAGTTGGTTGTAGGTGTATGGTTTTATTTCTGGGTTCTCTATTTTGTTCCATTGATTTATGTGTCTACTTTTATACCAGTGCCATGATGCTTTGGTTATCATAGCCTTGCAGCATAATTTGAAGTCAAGTTATGTGACGCTTCCAGATTTGTTCTGTTTGTTTAGGAGTGCTTTGGCTATTTGGGCTCTTTTTTAGTTCCATATGAAATTTAGGGTTGTATTTTCTAATTCCTATTTTTGTAAAAAATATGATTGGAATTTTGATGGGAATTACATTGAATCTGTAAATCACTGAAATGATCTGGAGGAGGAAATGTGGTTGTGCCAGGGACTTGCCTCCAGAGAAGACAGGCTCCTCTCAGAAGAGACAATCAGCTCCAGGAGAGGATTGCCAGCCCCACCCTCCCTCAAGGTTTGTGGTAGCTTTTATCCTTGGGGCACATGAAAGTACTTGCTGAGGATCTTTAGAGGGAAAGGAGTGAGCCTCAAGTTCAGTGGAAGCCTGGATGTGATAGACACTGTGTCAGAGGTGGGGCAGCTGTTTCCAAGTGCCTTGCCTTAATCACCCACTCTGGGATCCTCGCTGGTCCCAAGGAGAAACAGCTTTTCAACCGTGGCTACTTTGGCAGCAGTGGGTGGGGGAAGGAAGGAGGAGGAGAAGGCCCTGAATGGTGGGGAGCTTGTGACCTGATCCCTTTGTCCTAAGTGGTTCTCTGGCATGTTGCACTCTCCTCTCAGTTGGAAACAGCCTGCCTTGAGTGCCCAAGCTCCAGGAAACCCACAGTTCTCCTGGGACCCTCCAGTCCCCCAAGGTTGCTGTGGCCTGAGTGAGTGCTGGGTGTCATTGCCCGTGGATCCAGTGATGTAGAGACCCAGGGGCTGAGAGTCCGAAGTCAGGATACCTGCTAAAACACTGCCTATCTGTGAAGGGAGGGAAATGAGCTACATCCCCCATGTATAATCTAAGCAGGGTAAGCAGAATACTATTGGAGGTATACCCCACTGCAAGCCTAGTCCTGGCCATCCTGCAGCTCACCCATGCCAAAACCTCATGCTTGGGAGCAGAGGCAGCTATATCTGCAATGTTGAGGGCTGGAGGAGGGGAGGTTCCCATCTCCATGTACCTTCTTGGGCTCTGCTGCTGCTTCTGTTCTGGGGTGGGGACATTCTATTACCCTAAAGACTTCTCTCTGCACTCACATCTCCATTGGGAGGAGTGCAGACAGTTTCTGATCACCAACTAGAACTTCACTGGTGCAGGAGAGTGTGCATTCCACCTTCCTGTGTCTTAACAAGTATTTGCGGCATTTCCTAGTACCCTTGGTGTAGCCCACCCTGCCGGTCAGAACTCTAGGAATACCGCTGCTATCTTGTGTCTCCCTGTTCCTTTCTGGTTGTCACAGTCCAAGCAGGTGCTGAGGAATGTTCTTGTGGGATCAAATGACTGGGATACTGAGGAGCTGTGACTTCCCTGGCTGAATAAATGGACCCAGCATGCACACAGGCAAAATAGTGCCTGCTGTCTCAGCTCAGGTCTATGGTGCAGGGAAGTGACCCTATGCGAGCCTGCAGTCAGGTGTTCTGCTCCCAATAAAGCTCTCGGTTCATTGATGCCAATAACACCTGGATTTGGCAGGGTAAAAGGGCTCTCTGACAGATAGGGAGCTGGCAGACTGTCACAAGTGTGAGAGCAGGAAAAGTAAACACGCTCACCTACTCTTTCTGCCAAGCTCCTAATCCCTACAAAGTCAGTTTCAGCCAAAATCTTTCTCCTTCTTGTTCTGCTCCACATCTTCTTCCCATGGGATATTTGGTAAAGGTAGTTTCTGGCATCTTTCCCTCAGTATTTCACTTGGGCTGTGCTTTTTCACCTGAAATTTCTTCGTCTTTTGGGGATGATCTGGCAACCAATGTCTCTAGTTGGCCACATTGCCCCTCCCTTTAAACAATGTTTTCCTGCTTTCAGTAACAAGTACTCCACTTATTATGTTAAATTTATTCCTAAATATTTTATTATTTTTGATGTTTCGTAAATGGACTTGTACTTTTCATTTTTGGCTTGTTCATTGCTAGTATACAGAAATGCAATTGACTTTCAAATATTAATCTGTAACCCTGCTGAATTTGCTTATTAGTTTTAATAGCTGTTTTTTGAATTCCTTTGGATTTTCCATGTACAAGATCATGTCACCTGTAAATAGAGATATATATTCATGGATGGTCTGAATGCGTCTTGCCAAATTTATGTGTTGAAACTTTACTGGCCATTGTGATAGTTTTAAGAAGTAGGGCCTTTAAGAGGTGATTATGTCAGAAGGGCAGAAACCTCATGGATAGGATGAGAGCCCTTATGAAAGGGCTTGAAGGAATGGGTTTGCTCTCTTCTGCTCTTCTAACATGTGAGGACACAATGCTCCTCCTTTTCTCTTCCGTCCCTTCTACCATTTGAGGACACCTAGAAGACATCACCTATGAGAAATGGGCCTTCATCAGACACCAAATCTGCTGATGCCTTGATCTTAGACTTCTTAAACTCCAGAAATATTAGAAAATAAATGTGTAATTTTTATAAATTACCAAGTCTCAGACAATTTGTTATAGCAGCATAAATACACTAAGATGAATTCACTTTGTCCTTTCCAATCTGAGTGGTTTTATTTTCTTTGCTAATTGCTTTTGTTAGACTCTCCAGTGCATTTTTTCACCTTTGTTGTATACTTACGGGCACTTGTGATAAAGAAAATGTCTGTCTCTTGTAAAGAAAATGTTTCCTCTCTAATAAGCAGGAAATGACAATCTAATAAGATACACATAATCTCTATCTGTGTTAGCATTTCCTATATTTCCCAGGCCCAGTTCTTAGTTAATGGAAAGTATTTAGTTTCTCTTTGGATTGGGTATCCTACAAGTTGTGGCTAAGTTTGAGGGAGAGGAAACAGAGATTCACAGTATATTAGTTTTTGGAATAAAATTTAAAGGTTTCTGTACCTAATATGATAATAATTTAGTATCATTTTCTAGTAGCTATTTTTGCAGAAGAAGCTTATCTAATGGTACATTTCCTTTCAAAGTTTAATTTTCTTCCTGTTATTTTCTTAGTTTACATGACTGTAAATTCAGAATTCAGTTTAATCCAGCTCCAAATGACACTTCTCAGTAACACATTACAGCAGAGAATTTCACAGGTCAACCGTGTCTATTGCCAGAAGTCAGTTCCTTTTATTCATTTGAAATTAACTGCCTTTCTGTCCTGTCAATTGTCTCTTGGTTTTCAGGAATATGTTTAAACCACTGAGGATCTGTGGATACTGACAATCATTACGTCCATAATTATTTAGGGGTGTCAATCAAGGTCTTTTAAAGTCTTAAAAGAATAGTTTTCAGTCCCTCCTTAAAACACAAATTTTTCTATCTAAAACAGATGGAAAAATATAAAATATATTTATCACCATCCATGAAGATAGTGCTACAGTATATATTTTCTGGAAACTTTTTTATGTATAGAATATTTTCAGCATTCAATTTCATCTGTATAGGTAAGTTTTCATTAATCATTGTTGGTTTCTTTTTAAAAGAATTTTTCAAACTTATACATTCAAAATATGTTTTTAAACAAACTAATATGTTTTAATTAAATACCAGAGAATGACTTAATATGAAAACAATGCCAGGCTGTACCCCTCCCCAGAGGGAACCATTCTTAAATACTTTACTTAAATACTCCATCTTCTCATTGTTAATTCCATGTCTCTAACTAATTTGCTTATACTGCTAAACCTTGACTCAAAAATTTTACACATTACCTTTTAACTTCCTGATATAATTCATTAGGAATAAGTTCACTTATACGCCATCATATAAATGCTACACAAATATAAATGCATCTCTATTTTTGAGTAACAATATTTATTGTCTTTGTAAATGATATCCATGTTACCTTGTGTGTTGTTCATCAAATATAAATAAGGTCTCCCAATTTGCATTTTGTGAGCAAGAACATTAACACTTTTATTTTCCCTCCAGTTCTCCTGCCTTTTTCCATTCCCTCATGTTTGTAATCTATATCTATACCTTTTATTGCAAATGTTAAAAGCACTTACTCTTCATTCTAAAAGTTGAAAATAATATAATAATATCTTTATATTATCATACTAATGTTTGCAATAGTATGATATATTAATATAAAGACATGAACCAAATTGTGTACTATGATTGCATTTCTTATTTTGTTTTAGAACTCTCTACTTTGGTGGGGTTTCTTTTTTCAATAACCTTTATTGAGATACAATTCACATATCATAAACTATATCCTTTTTAAAGTGTACAATACAGGACTTAAGTTTATTCACAAAAATTTGCAATAATTACCACGATCTACGATTTGAAGATTTTTATCACCCTTAAATAAAATCCTATAGACAATATTACTCACTCCCAATACCCTACTCTGAGCCTTAAACAACCACAAATAAATTTTCTGTCTCTTTGTTATGTAAGAAGAAATCATATAATATGTGACCTTTGTGACTGGCTTCTTTCACTTAGCATAATGCTTTAAAGGTTTATCTATGTTGTAGCATATTTCAATACTTCATTCCTCTCTATGGCTGAATAATATAACATTGTTTGGATATAGCACACTTTATTTTTTATTTATTGATTCATCAGTTAATGGATATTTGAGTTCTTTATATCTTTAGACTATTATGAATAATGCTGCAGTGAACACCTGTGCACAAATATTTGTGTGGACATGTGTTTTCACTTCCTTTGGATATATAACTAATAGTGATTTTGCTGGGTCATATGGTAACTCTAAGTTTAAAGTTTGAGGAACTGCAAGACTGTTATCCAAAGAGGATGCACCATTTTACATTTTTATCAGTAGTGCACGAGGGATCCAATTTCTCCACATCCTCTTTAACACTTGTCATTACCTAATTTTTAAAAACTTATAGTTATGCTAGTAAGTTATGAAGGTATCATGATGGTTTTGATTCTGATTTCCATAATGATTAATAATGTTGAGCATTTTTTTATGTACTTATTGGCCGTTTGTATTTTCTTTGGAGAAATGTCTAAGCATATCTTTATTTATTTATTTATTTTGAGACAGAGTCTATTTCTGTTGCCCACACTAGAGTGCCGTGGCATCAGCCTAGCTCACAGCAACCTCAAACTCCTGGGCTCAGGTGATCCTCCTGCCTCAGCCTCCCGAGTAGCTGGGACTACAGGCATGCACCACCATGCCTGACTAATTTTTTTTCTATTTTCAGTCACCTAACTAATTTTTTCTATTTTCAGTAGAGACAGG